>JASDQU011178986.1:6701-24742 GCA_032191745.1 Picea mariana | reverse complement strand
TAATGAACCCTAAGAAGGGGTGGTTCGATCCCATTATGGGTCTTTCAATGTTTCTTTAACGAGTCCAAAGCGAGAAAACTCAGGGGTTTTTCATGTTTAGAGAGTCTGAAAAACACTTGAAGAAAACTCCACAAGGTCATTTTTCGTAAGTTAATCTGATGAGACCAAAAAAGTGATAACCTGCCACTCATTAGATGTTCCCTTCAAATACTTTTATGAGCGTGAAAAGAACAAGGTCGCTCGATAATATTTTCATGTTTAGAGAGTCTGAAAAGAGATTAAAGGGAACTCCAGGGGGTTCCTTTTTCGTATAACCTTTACGAGTCCAAAAAAGTGATAAAAGCATACTCGGTTACATTCTCATTCATTTACGAGCATGAGAAAGAACAAAGCTAAGCTCGGAGTTTTTCCTGAAAACCCCTAAAAGGATCTGTACATGCGACAAATGTATAAAAACAAACCAAAAAATGGACCCTTGTTTCAACTTTTCACTCCTAGACTTTTTATCTGCAAAAATCAATCGTTTGAAAAGTTGTTAGGACTTTAGGGTTTGGATGAAATATAAAAAATAATAAAATATTCAAATGAATAGTAATAAAAACAATAACATGAATAAAAACTCACATTTAACTATTTCATTTGTAATTTCATCCAAACCTTTGCTCCAAACCCTCTTTTTACCTTGGTTTTCAACTGCGGAGTGCTCAGCTGATCATTCGACGAATCGTCTCCATAGAAAAGGTAATCTTCATTTCCTTCATCTTTCCATGGATTACAATTTGATTTTTATTAGTTAGAAATAGACTTTTGGGTTGATTTTTTAGGGGTACCCATGCGCGGAGGTCATCACAGGCACCCTATATCGGGGCCTACGACAATCTAGGATCACCACAGTTTGCCCTATAGCCATTCTACTACGATGTCACACTGTGCAAATTCCCAGGCCTGCGACGTCCGCAGCCCAAAAGTTTTTAAAGATAAATTTGCCAAGAAAATTTTTCCAAGGAAGAATATTGTGATGTTAATCTCTCTTTATTGTTCCATGGCAGGTTTTCCACTATAAAAATGTTGGAATGGCGCAAGAGAGAGTACGAAAAGGAAGACTATTTCGTTGGGAATGACCCGGGCACAATGATGGCCCTTCGGTAGTGTGGGTTGTTTAAATTCTTTAAGATCCAGGGTATGAGGGCCCAGCTGAGATTACTCGAGTACCTAGTTCACATGTGGGATGTGAACGAGCAGGCATTCCATGTGGGTGCTCACACTCTTACAATAGATATCGAGGATATCTACTTATTAACCGGACTATCTTGTTGTGGATCCTGAGTAACGCTTATAGGTAGCAGGGGTGGTGGTGAGCCTATGAACCACTACATCAGTGAACATTGTGTACCAGGTACCCAGAAGCATAGCGGTAAAGTCACTATTAGAGATGTCTGAGACTTGCCTCTATGGACCATCCTCTATACCATCACACGCATGGCAGGGAGTGCAACTCCCCATATGGCTCTTTAGAGCTATTTTCAGTATGCACTGGAGTGTATGGAGCCCCGATTTTTCAACTGGTGTGAAGGGGTTCTCAAAAGTATGAAAAAACAACTGACCAAGTGTAGAAGTGGCAGGTTGAAATAGTTCGAGTATGCTTCTATTTTGGTATCCTTCTTCCTAGAGAGGGTCCCAGTTTTTTGTTTACAGGTAGAGTGGGGTATACCTGCCCCACAGGATCCGAGAATGAAGAGGTCGATCGACCGCATGGAACGACACGCATATGGTCCCATCGTTAGATATAACGGTGTCTTATTCGACTGGTTGAGGACTCAAATGCTCATGGTCGACGACTATGCATATGTCGGGCTAGACTTCTATGGATATCCGGACCTAGATCTTCTTGAAGGTTCCCAATGGGGGGACATAGGTAAGAAGTAAATTTTGTTTATATCATGTTTTTGTTATTTTTTAAGATATAAAATGTTTTTTATGATGTTTATCCGATGACTAATCAAACGCTCTTTGATTATGCATATGTGGGACCTTATCATCCTCCTGGTTATCCACTATCCATAGGTGAGGGGAGAGAGGTGACGTAGTAGGTGTAGCTGTTGCTGACTTCAAGACTCTAGAACAAAATCTAGAGGGACTCACGATGAATATCCCAGATGCCTCTATCAATGATATCCCGAGGCATTACCAGCGCCACACAGTGGGCGTGTCTGCTTCCATTGGTCAACTGCTCCGTAGAGTAGCGTGGGCAGTCGCATGTTATAGTGAGCAACATCTTTGATGCTCTATTGTATATGAAGCCATGTGCTTCACATTTTTGATATTTTGGTCTTCGGACAAAACACTTTTTTGTAAACTTTTATCGTTATATATAAATGGGGCTTCTACCGGCTTACTTGTTGTATGTACAATGTGTGATTGGATTTTATAAATGTCTCAAATTTCTATCTAACACATAATTATCCAATGCATTTGTTAATGTATTTAGAAATCTAGGAATGTGTTGATATTCAATGTAATCAAAATGATGTTCCAAGAGGCGAATTCGTAAATATACCCTTAACAACGTAGGACTTCGGATAGAATACACATTACTCAACTGTAGGACCACTAACTATGAATCCAGTCTTACAACAAGTTAACGGATTCCAAGTGAAACAATGACAGTCAATAATTCGATGACTTCACTGTATTCCGTGAAATTGTTAGTTGCACGACCAAGGAAAACACTTTGTAGACTAATCAATTCGTCTGTAGGTGCATAGATTACCCAAGCAACAGACGCTAAGTTTTGAGTACTATGACTAGCGCCATCAGTGAAGCCAAGGTAGGGTAGTGAAGACACCGACATCTAAAAACCAAGCACAATGCAAGGTAAGCAGCTAAAGGTTGAAACCAAACAATGAAAAAGCACACAAGAGTATGATACACTAAAATACAAGCACTCATGCAAAAATGACTTAAGCATAGTACTTCTTCAAGTAAAGCCCATTTTGGGGTTCACTCAAAGGGATTTCATCATAATCAACCAGCTTGTAATCTCCCTTCTCCAACACTCGTTTGACAATATAAGGACCCTGCCACATGGGCTCAAATTTATCGGCCCCTAACAAATCACGATCTTGCTCGTAAAGAAGAACTAGATCACCTTCAGAAAAAACACGTGGCTTGGCATGCTTGCCATATTGGGCTTTGACACGTTTCTTCTGAGTTTCAATAACTAAGGCAGCATCGCGACGAGTTTTGTCTAATTGCAACAAATACAAAATATGTTTCTCTTCAACAAAAGTGTTAGGGAGAAGTTCAACGGCTAGTTTCAAAGATGGTATCTCACATTCAATTGGAAAAATTGCTTCGATACCATAGACTAGCTGGAAAGGTGTGAATCTCGTGCCAAACTTAACGGATGTTTGATATGCCTGTAATGCTGAGAACAACATCGTGTGCCAATTTGTCTTATGAATTCCTATCATCCGTCAAAGCATAGTAGTGAGAACTTTGTTAATTGCTTCAACCTGGACATTGGTCTGCGGATAATAGGGGGTTGAGTTTTCATGGCAAAGACCCATCTTTTTAGTAAGTTCAGACATCATAAAATTTCAAAAATGACTACCGTGATCAGTGACGATGGCTTGAGGGACACCAAATATAGTAATGATATGATTGAATATTAACAATGTTGCAGTTTTCCCAGTGTTATCAAATGTAGGCATCGCCTCAGCCCATTTAGTGAAATAGTCCACAGCTACAATGATGTATCCATGCTCCCCGGCCGAGTGAGGGTTACATGTCCTGAAGTCAATGCCCCATTTGGAAAATGGACCAATGGAAACTACATGGTTGAGAGAAGCAGGGTGATATCGGATCTTGTTGTTATAAGTTTGGCAAGCGTGGCATTTCTTGACAATAGTAATGCAATCCTTAAACAATGAAGGCCATAAATAACCAACTCGCAAGATCTTTTGGGCAGTGGCATACCCAGACATATGACTGCCACATGATCCAGAGTGATAGTCATTCAAAGCTTTCTCAGCTTCATCGTAGGTGAGTCATCATCGAAAAATGGAATCAATACCATGGTGGTAAAGGGCATCACCAAGGATGATGTATTGACGGGCTTGATACCGTATATGATAACGATCTCTCCTAGAGAGATTGGTCTGAAAAGTTTGAGTCTAGAGATAGATGATAGTATCTTTGTATCATACATCATTGAAACTGATCAGAAAAAGGGATTCGTTAGGTAAGGAATCCTCTGCCACATTTTTTGTCTAGTGGAGGAAAGGTCACATATCAATTCGGCAAAAACCAAAGGCTTCTTTGACTTAGCACGTTCAAACTCTAAGTCAAACTCCTGGAGAATCACTATCCATTTGGAGTACTTTCCCCCAGAAATTGTAAAGTTAGGATATGTTGCATGGGGTTGCAATTGGAAATAACTGTGGTTCTCCGTAATAAGATGTAGTGACGAAAACTTTGAACAGCTGCCAAGGCCAATTTCTCCACATGTAGATATTTGGTTTCGGTAGTCATGAGACTCCGACTCAAATAATATATCACATGTTTATCATGTGAATAATCCTCTTGGACTAAGACCATAGCAATGGTAGAGTCTGAAGTAGCTAAGTACACGAAATAATCTTGGCTATAGTCAGGGGGAAACAATAATGGTGTACGGGTTAAGGAAAGTTTCAAAGCCTCAAATTTTTTGTTTGTAGTATCATCCCATACAAACTCATAACCTTTCTTGAGGAGCTGAGTGAATCCTTTCGTTAATTCAGCGTAATTGGGAATGAATCGACATAAAAAGTTTGCCTTCCCTTGCAAACTTTGGAGCTGGCGTAGTGTGGAAGGAGGAGGTAGATTAATAATATCTTCAACCTTCAAAGGGTCTACCCGAATCCCATGTATAGATGCAATGAAACCAATAAGTCGGTCGGATTCCACACACAAAAACACATTTGTGTGGATTCAAACGTAAGCGATAATAACGACAGCATACGAAAATGGCCCGTAAATGTGTTGGTTGATTTTGACGACACATGAAATGCGTTGGTAGATCATCTAGATAGAGTTGTACAACGTGATTAATATCATGAAAAGTGTAAGACATAGCACACTGAAAAGTCGTACCATCATTTTTTAGACCAAAGGGTAATTTCTGGTAGGCAAAGGTTCCCCAAGGACAGATAAAAGTAGTCTTGTGTTGATCCGCTGGTAAAATATTAATTTGATTATAGCCGGAGAAACCGTCCATCAAGGAGAAGATTTCCCCACTGGCATAGTCATCAACGATCTGGTCAATGAAAGGGGTCATATAATTGTCCTTTGGACAAGCTTTATTGATATCCATATAATCTACACAAACACGGATCGTGCCTTGTTTCTTATTTACCGGAACAACATTGGATACCCAATCGGTCAAAGCCACGGGATATACAAAGACAGCCTTAAGAAGTTTTTCAACTTCAAGCTTGATAGCAGTGGCTTTACGTGGATGGACAGGGCGAAGTCTCTGCCAAACAGGTTTAGTGTCTGGATATGTCTTAATCTCATGCACAACGATATCAGGCTGAATACCTGGCATTTCTTCATAACTCCAAGAAAAAACGTCACGGCATTCTTGAAAAGGGGCTTTATAAGTGCAAACATCATCCATAGAACAAGAGGCATCGATCTGAACATTTTCTACGACTTTGGGTTTAATCGATATGTCAAGAGGGACAGTAGGTGAAATTTTACTCAAGTTCCCTTCATACAAAACATCGTGTGTTGATTCAGAAACTGAAGAGATAACAACAATGATCGACGGAGTCGAAATCCATTGGTAGCTCTCTATTGTATAATGTTCTAGGAAGAGGATAGAACGATGATGCCCATCATCCCATGGAGTATCTTCCATATAGATGACTGACATAATCATCTCGTCAGTAGGAAATACCACATGAAACAGATCCATAGATGTATCATAGAGAGAAGGAGGAGAAAGAGTTGTCGATTGAATGGCTTGATAAGTGGATTTGACCAGATTTAAAGGCATGTGGTCATCATAATGAGGACAATCACTAGGGTTAGGTACTATCCATGGGTCATATGACTCAGGGGTTTCATGAATAGTGGTGGAGATCATGTTAATCGAAGCGAAAAAAGGAGGAATATCGGGTGGTGGGATTGGAAATGTACCCATCAAGGTTGAATCTTTTAAGAGACCCACGCCAACATTCCCATAACCAGGAGGTATCTTTGAGATAAAAGGAACATTGCTAGTACGAGAACCGGAATTAAAGAAGGCTAGTTGATCGAGAGTAACGACCTTTCCTTGGTGCAGGAAACGTAACACACGGAAAAGGGTAGACACAACTGCATGCATGGAATCAATCCAGCTATGACCAATTAGAAGGCTATAATCAAGAGGTGCATCGAATACCTCAACCTCTACATTGACCGATTTACCTTCCAACATAATAGACAACGAAGGACGAACATCGTAAGGTTTAAAATCTATACCATTGAAGGCCTTTAGTGTTTTGTGCGACTCAGTGAGAGTAGGAGAGCCAATGGCTTTCCAAAAAGTAACGGACATGACGCAAGTCGAGGCTCCTTCATCAATAACAGTTCTACATATATTCTTGTTTTCAACAACAACTTGGATCTAAAATTCTAACTGAGGAGGAATCCTTGGAACATGCTCTTCCAAGTCAAAGTTGATCAAATTGGTGTCGGTAGCGTCAATTCCACCAATGGCCTTTAATAATTCCTTTCGTTGAGTGGGACAACTTTGAAGGACTTCAAGCGCTAACATCACAGAGAGTGCTTGCGCAAGGTCTTCTACAATACTGTAGTTTTGGGAAGCACGCGCATGAGGATTAAACGAAGACTTTCGAACAATGCCCTTGGAAGGAGGGCAAAGAACCGTATCGAGGCTCGGTCGTTCGAGATGAAGAGGATCATTTGGAGATGAAGTTGCGGGAGGAGGTTGAACCAACGAAGGTGGTATATCATCGTCTTTCTCCTTCGATGAAGAGTAATCTTTGACTCGAGTTATGACTACAATTTCATTCTTTTTAGAGTCACCAGTACACATAAGGACATAAGATGAGGTAGAAGGAGAAGCTTGGTCATGAATGACTAGTTGGGCTTGTTGCTGAGAAGGAAATGGTTGTGACAAGACGGCAGGGGTAGGAGGCTTCCCGATCCCTTGAAGGAACTTAGTAACCTCGGCACGTCGTGGACAATCTTTCGTATACTGGTCGTCACCACAAATAAGACAAGGGTAACAAGGTTTACGTTTATCTTTTTCATCAGCATACTATGTTTTGGACTTTTCATATTGTCGATTATTATTTTTTTCCTCCTTATTCTTACCCTTCCCTTCTTTTTTTTTTGGTTTTTCCTGGTAGGTGAGGATTGAACCGAATTGACTTTGGTAGTCTTACCGGAATAAGGAGTATGAGTAGGAGTATTTGGTACATTAGAATTATTATATTTAGGATTGGTGTGACTAGCATGTGTGGACTGAGTCTCAGCATGAAAGGTGTCAATCACACCATCAGCAACATTAGAAGTTGTTGGGGGTGTTGGGGTAGGATTCATGGAAGGACGAGGAGCATCAGGGATCAAGTAGTAAAGAGTTCTCGTTTGCGAATAAACAAGATCTAGGTACTGAGAACGACTAATCGTCTGCTCTTCAGTGATGACACCACCCATGGAAACATCACGGGCGATAGGACCAATGAGTGATTTGGTAAACCACTCAGCCAATAGTTGATCAGAAAGTGGAACTTTGATTAAGCGTCTTCTCCTCCTCCTCTCATGAATGTGATCAAAAATGTGAGTGGAAGAAGATTGTTTAAAAGAGCTCAAAATTTTGGTTCTTGTCTTGTATCGAATTGGCAACTGGTAATGTGTTAAAAATTCCATGTCTAGGGTGTTAAAGTCATTAAAGAATCCTCGTGGTAACTCGATGTACCATTTTGTTGCCAAACCCGTGAGAGTTCATTGGAAAAGCCACAATCTTATGGAGTCATCCATCAACGAGTTGGATGAACACCAAAGATGGAAAATCATGACATGGTTATTTGGGTCTTCTCCTGCTCGACTATCAAACTTAGGAATGTCAGACGGTAACTTGACCGGTATGACGGGCCAATAAGGAGAATGTAAAATAAGATCATTCAAAATCCTAGACAAATTGGGTAAATCCAAAGTGGCCAGAAAAGACAACTGTCGGTTCACTCGAGGAAACTGGTAGTTCTGAGGGGGAAGCCCTGTAGGTATACCAATAGGACCATAAGAAGTCTGTAGATAATTAGACAGTCCTGACATATTCGGTTGTGGAGGATTTTGAAGCAAGTAGCCCACAGAGTTGGGTTGATTAGGTAAGTTCCCTTGGAAAGGAACATTGGATTGAAAATTTTGACCCTAAGTAGGATTTAGAGAACCTAGATACGGTTGGCCGATATTAGGGGGCACAAAAGAATTAACTTGAGGACGTTTCCCCCCAGATGGTTGGAGATTTCCTTGGAAAGGAAGACTCCAAGGTTGATATTGTAACACAGGTACATTTTGTTCATAAATTGGGTTATGGACTCCAACTTGAGGTTGTCCCCCAAGTTGAGGTTGCCCCCCAAGTTGAGGTTGTCCCCCAAATTGAGGTTTCGCCCCAGCTTGAGGTTGACCTCCAACAGGAATCTGGAAACCAGAAGTGATAGAATGACTGTTGCCTCCAACTGGATTGGCGCCACTAGGGTCAGGACGGTGAGATCCTCCTAACAAAGGTGGAGGAGGAACGTAAGGCCCTCCGGAGAGAACCTGGGTAGGTGTAGGAACAAACTGACTAGCAGGATTATACCCAGGAGGAACAAAGAGGCCAGACCCTCCGAATGGATTCTGGGTAGAGAGAGCAATGGAGGTATTCAAAGCATTATACCTAGAGGGAAGTGACAAATTTGGTCTAAGCGGAAGTGGCATTCCAATAGGAGCTTGAGTGATAGCCACATTTCTGACGGAAATAGTCGTAGCTTGTGGGACCATAGTAGAATGGGCCATTTGGAGAGGAAATATAAGTGAGAACCAACCAACAATTGGTCTCAAACTATGGGAAAATTACTGGTTGTGCCTGTAAAATGGTCTAAAGGTACCATATAGGTAACATACATCTCAGGCACTTGCAATGTCGTAGGTTGATCGAGACTTTCTCCTAGGTTGCCATAAAGATCGCCTACTGTCAAAGGGGCTAAACTAGGATTAAAAATCCTGGCAGTGTAAGTCGGGGTTCTAAATGATTCACTTTGAAAAAGTGGATCGTCTACTCCAGACCCTGCATTAGGTCCAGTAGGTACTCCAGTACTCTCAACAACAACACTTTCTCTCGATGAATTCAACCAGAGCATATGTACGTCTTGTCTAATACTCAATAACTGATTTGGGGGAAGTCATAATGCCTCTAAGGAATTTGAAATGATTCAAAATCCTTCTAAAGAATGTGTGCTTCCAACTTCAGAAGCTACTTCGTTATTGACTACTCCCTCAGGAGAGCCTTCTGGTGAGTTAGGAAGAAAAGGTTGGTAACCTTCCGGATCTTCTGGGGGTAGCCCTTGCATCCTACGTGAACGATGAAGGTCGATGTTGGCTGAACCAAGTAAAGAACGAAAAAAATCTATGGCCAACTAGAGAAAACAAACAACACTCACTAATAAAATCTAGAAATCAAACCAAGCAAACAAACCTTCTTATTTCGAAGTCACTAGTTGGTGATGAAATCCAACGTCGCGAAATCAAGACAAGAAGGGGTTGGGATAAAGCAGGTGGAAAATTTACTTTGACGACCTGCTTAACAGACTTACACCCTGGTGCAAGCTCCCACACATAATCGTGGGTATACCCTCCAAGGAGCCCATGTGATTTTGGCCAACGTCGATTCCAGGTACCGTGAAGACTTGCCCCTCCACAGTTACCTCATGTAAAGACCCTAAAAAGATAGGCTACTAAGGTTACCAACTACAACAGTGATGCCTGGGGAAACAATCGACAGTCTGATCCATGCACAAAGGCAAGGTATCTATCCCTAAATCAACTCGAGAGGATCCCACACATAATCATGGGTATACCTCTAAGTGACCCCCAATAATATGTGCAATCTCTACACCAAGACCAACAAAGCATGGTGAGTAACTATGTCAGTCCTAATGCGACCTCGCGATTGACCCTTATGTTAGAAGGGCTTCCCAGGACAAAATGAAACAATCGGATTTGAACTCTCCCTATCACAAGATACTACAGCGTGTTTTGATGCTTTGGAGAGTGTGCCTTACAACCTATTCCAAAGCGCTATCCTAGCTAATGTTGGTGGAAAGAATTCCTAGAAGATAAAAGTTGCTAATAAATTTTAAAGTTACGTTGTATTTCAATGGTTGTTGTTTACTCAAAAAGGGAGATGAAAATGAAATTGGTCATGTTGTGACCTTGACCCAATAAAGTGCAAGAAGAGATGAATGCACAATATTTCAATTCAATGAACTCTAATTACAGTAGGGAGAAGGTATTTTTCTTGAAGTGCAAAAGCTACGAATTGCAATTTCTTAATTTCAAATGAACACAATTCCAAACAATCATGAACTACAAAATTTTCCAACTATTCTACTTTAACAAATATTTCAAATATAAAAATTTTATTATGAAAGATTACTAAAAAGAATAAATGAATTCGGTGCTTCCTTTTCGAAACAAAATCAGACATGTAAATACGAAAGGAAAATGTAATCCAAAAAAATCAAGACATTCTTAACACAATTCCCAAATCAAACTCCTAATGTAGACAAAAATGAACAAGACAAGAAAGCCTTTTGTCAAATGTAAACAAAAAAATTTCCTAATCAACAAACAATATGGAAAATAAAATGAATCCAAAACTTCACACAGACCAGAAACCCTTTGTCAAACAAGCACTCAGATCAAGATCCAGATATTATATCCTTGCGACAAAGATCAAAAGCAAAAACTTGCAAAATCACGAAGAAAGACTTTCAATCACTGAAAACCAATCACAAGAAAGATTTAAACTCGTGAATCAATTAGATACTGGTATCAGAAGTCCACCATCGGAAACTAAGGCAAAACTGGGTGAAAGAAGACAAATTAACTCACTCCAACAAATCCTATAGGAATCATCGCAGGTTGGTTGTAGGACATAGTGCGGTAAGCTAAGGTCGTCGCATGCTACCAATATTACACAATGTGGCGTCGTCGCACTGGATTAGACAAGCAAGATGCAACATCTGAGGGTCATCGTAGGCTACCAATATGGTACAATGCGACGATCTCTGTAAATGAGGGAAAAAAATGGAAGAAAGAAAAAAAATTAACTGGACTTTCAGACCCAGGGAGTCCAGATAGATCCCCCACAGACTCGGAGAATGAATTTTATCAAAGGAAGGTAGGCCAAAAGAAAATGGGAAGCAAAAAATCAAAAGGAATTCATATCCCTAGTATGGTCGCCAATTTTTTTATGGGATTAATCGGTAAATGCGGACATAAACATATCTCCCTAGATCCACCTAGATCTAGAACAAAATAGAACAGAATATGATACTTTCCCTAAGTTCTAACTATTGAGTCTACTAGTTAACAAGAGATAGACAACATACTATTTAATTGTCATTTCCTCTTGCCATTGCCATCCTAGCTCCACTACGGTGCTCCTGTGATATTGGATCTACAAGGGAACACAAGCCAACCAAGGTGAAAGCAATACAATAAACTCAACAAGAACCTATGTATGTGATCAAGGAATCATGCAATAAAACAAGACAAGTTTTGTGGGAAAGAAACATATTGTTGTATCATATTAAAATGAAAGTGGAGATTACAACCAAAGCCTTGATCTCATAAGGTCCCCTCTCGATGGCCCTTTGCTCCAGCACACACACTTTCTCCAACCTTGAATGAAGAAAATCCACAATGACTTGATGAACAGAAATGAGGCTCTCAAGCATGATCTGAAGTAGAACTCTCCATCCAATTCTTAGCCTATTCAACCTTTGCCTTTTCCATGAGAGATCCATCTTTATATAGGGTGAAAGAGAGATGGGTGAGGAGAATAGGATGATCCCACCAAATCAGAGAAGCAAGTAAGATCCAAATTGTTCGGATGCCACCTCATCTTCTAGAAGATCCCCTTCTAGAACATTCGTGAAACTTGAACTTTTCTTAGCTTTTGGCATCGTCGCACCCTAGGTATATTGTAGCCTGTGGAGACATCACAGTCTAGCTTTAGAGCAGGAGGCAACGATCAGGCATCGTCGCACCCTATGTATAGTGCATCCTGCGACAACCTCTCTTAATAGGGTTTTTGAGAAGAGAAAGTCAGTCACTTTCCTCATGAAGAAAGACTCTTTTTTGGGAAAATGAACACATGTTGTCAATGGATCACTCGGGTGACCAAAATAATATGTAACAAACACCAGAAAACTGGTCCACAATGACCAGGCATCTAATCACAAGGATTAGGTGATGTAGTTCGCACACACTACCCATCTGGCCCAAGGCTAGGAAACACCTCCAACCACACAGGTTGGACCACGAGCTAAAAATTCAGGTAACTAACTAGCCATGAAGGCATGGCATCTACTGACCTTGTGTGAGGTCATTTTGACTGGTGCCACAGTCAGTACCTTTTGCATACCAGACTTTTTCACTAGAGTAGCAATTTGCATATCGAGATTTTTCACTGGAGTAGCAGTAACTTGGTGTACTATAATTTTTCACTGGAGTAGCCATCTACGTACCAGGATTTTTCACTGGAGTAGCAGTAACTTGGCATACCAGACTTTTTCACTTGAGTAGCCATCTGCATACCAATATCTTTCACTGGAGTAGCAGTGACTCGACGTACCAGACTTTTTCACTAGAGTAGTTGTAACTTGCCCATTAATGACCACCCGTTGCTTCTGCCACATGTTGAAGTTGTTTCCCTAGATCTCAATTGTAACTCATCACTCCCTCTTATTAGGGACATCCTTCTGGACCACACCAAGCTTGTCTCTAAAGTACACAAACTTCACTTTCAAAAGAAGCTTAGTCAACACGTAATCTATCTGCTCATTTGTAGCAACATATTGTAGCTTCACTGCTCCCCTCTATACCATATCTCTGATATAATGGTACTTGATCTCGATGTGCTTGGACTTGTCATGGAACATTGGGTTCTCTGTCAACTTCACACAACTCCAGTTGTCACACCACATATAAGTCACCTCTAACTCGAGATCAAATAACCTGCAAGCAACTTCTGAAGCCATGCCACTTCACTGCTAGTTGAACACGTTGTTATATACTTTGCTTCAGTTGTATTGAAAGCCACACTAGTTTTCTTCATGCTAAACCATGAGATCATGGTTGATCACATACTGAAGCAACATCCAGATGTACTCTTCCAGTCTGCAACACTACCGACCCAATCTGAATCAGTAAATCCTTGCAGGCTTACCTCACGATCTGAAGCATATATGAGTCCATAATCAATTGTACCCTTCAAGTACCTCAGCACATGTTTTGTTGTAACCAAGTGAACACTTCTCTGTTCAAACATAAATTGACTCAATCTGTTCACCGTAAAACATATATCTGGCCTCATGTTTGTTAAGTACATCAACAAACCAATCATCTGTCTATACATGGTGGCATCCACTATCTCCGAAGATGTATCACTCAACAACTTCATATTTGTCACCATCGGTGTAGGCATGGCCTTGCAATCCATCATTTTGAATCTCTTCAGAATCTCAACAACATATTTTCCTTGGTTAAGGAAAATCTCACTCGGTCTTTGTCATACCTCTAGACCTAAGAATTAATGCATCATGCCTAGGGCTTTCATCGTGAACTCTGAAGCAAGCTTCCTCTTACTATCAGTGATAAGATTCTCTTCTCCTGTTAGAAATAGGTCATCCACATACAATAGTAGTATCATTGGTCCACCAACCACAAACTTGAAGTATAAGTTGGAATCTGCTTTACTCTTGGTAAATCCTAAGCTCATCGGGAAGTTGTCAATTATATTCTACCATGCTCTAGGTGCTTGCTTGAATCCATACAAGGCTTTATTGAATCTGCACACATCTGTCTGACTGTCATGTGTCTCAAAACCTTGTGGTTGCTCCACATACACTTCCTCTTTTATTACACCATTTAGAAAGTTTATCTTCACGTCCATCTGGTGTACCTTCCACTTCTTTACTACAGCTAATGCAAGTATAGCTCTAATCAAAGTGTATCTTGCCATAGAAGAAAATGTCTCCTCATAATCTATTCCTTCTTTCCAGGAGAAACTGTGTGCCGAAAACCTTGCCTTGTACTTCTCTATACTTCCATCTATTCAATGTTTTGTTTTGTAAATCCACTTGGAACTTACAACTGTCTTCTCTTTCGATCTCAGAACCACATCCCAAACATCATTCTTTACAATGGACCGATACTCTTCAACCATGGCATCCTTCCATTCTTTCTTCTTTTCATCCTCTTCATAACTGGTAGGCTCAGCATAAATGATGTCACTTAGCAATACTGCATAGCTAGAGTAAGGTCATGGCCTCTTGCTTTCTCTGAAGGATTCATCTGCACCACCATACTTCTTTGCATCTTGAATAATTTCTCGAGCCCAAGCCAGTATACTCTTCTTGGTATTCATCTCTCAGGATGAATTTGCACATACATGTGGTTCTTCTATATCATGATATTCTAGTACAACATCATCACCTATTCCTGTATATGTAACTCTGAGAGCTTCAGGCTCCTCGTCATGAACCTCATCTGAATGATGTTGTCTCGATCTACTGAAAGTTGCATCCTTATCGAAGGTGACATCTTTACTAGTCTCAATCTAACAGTGACCAGGAATGTAAACTCTATATTCCTTCGATGTCTCACTATATCCAAAAAATATACCCTTCTTATATGAAGGGTCCAACTTCAATCTCTTGTCCTTGGGGACATGCACCTATGTTGGACAGCCAAATATCCTTAGGTGGCTGACCTCTGGCTTTTCACCTGTAAACATCTCTTCTGGTGTCTTGTTCCCAAGTACTCTAGGGGGACTTTTGTTCTACACTTATACAGCGGTCCTAGTTGCCTCTGCCCACAGATGCATTGTAAATCTTGATCATGAAACATGGCCTTTATTGCTTCCATAATTGTACGGTTCTTTATTTTTGCCACACCATTATGTTGAGGATTGTAGGGAGTAGAGAGCTCCCTCTTAATCCCAATTTCCTTACAAAATGACTTAAATTCATCTGAAGTGAATTCTCCTCCATTATCTGATCTCAAAATATTTCTTTTCTTTTCTGACAAGTTTTCAACAAGTGCCTTGAAATCTTTGAACTGGTTGAACACTTCATTTTTAGCCTTCAAAAAGTAAATCCAAGTATAAATGAAACATAGTATACATACCTACTAAGTGAAGCGGCTGACATTGCTCCACACATGTCTGAGTGTATAATGTCCAAGGTTCCCTTGGCTTTGATATGACTGCTTGGAAATTGTTTCTTCATGTTCTTTCCTTGTGCACATCCTTTGCATATGCCTTCATGTTTCACTTGGATTTCTGGCAAACCTGTCACCATCTTGCTCACGATCGGTAATTCTTTGTAGTGTATGTGAGCAAACCTCCTATGCCATAGTTCACTTGGATTAATTGTATTGTGTACTAATGTTGAAACAGAATGTACTTTTAACATGTATAAGCCTCCTTCTTGGACCCCAATCACTACGGCATCATCAATAGATTTTCCTTTAGGCCACATGAGGACTTCCAATGAATGAAAGCAACTCTGAATCCTTTCTCATCTAAAGATGAGATATAAAGGAGATTCTTCTTCAAACCAGGTACATACAACACATCCTTCATCTTCATAGGTTTTCTAAAGTCTAACTTGTAGGATGCTTCTCCTGCTCCTTTAATGGGATATCGATATTCATCACCCAAATTCCCCTTATGAGGTGAATCTTTCTGAACTAGATTTGAGAGAGATTCCTTATAACCAGTCATGTGCTTAGAAGCACCACTATCAATAATCCATGTGTCACTTCCATGAGTGAATGTACCTTTAAGAGCTAAGATCAAAATATATTATTCACTTGAGTCTTCTTCTTTGGTTTTCTCATGATCATGTTCATCATCTTTTGTGGCACAAGCATGATGTATTTTACACTTTCCTTTTCTGACCTGACCTTTGGAGTTGGGAAAATTTATGGCAATGTGTCCCATATTTTGACAAATGAAACATTTGTAACTTGAGAAATCCTTCATGAACTTGTGATTCTTTTGTAATCCATGAGGTTTATTATGTGAGTGAACTTCCTTCTTGCTCTTTCCTTTTCTAGTATGTGCTACTAGGGCTTGATTTTTTCATCACCTAGTTTCTCTTTTCTTGTTGCCAATCTGGCTTCTTCTTGAGTACAATCCTCCCATAGTCTGCTAAATCTTGTTATCCTTCTTCTTGAAAATATGCCCTGAATGAATGATTCCCAAGATTTGGGGAGACCATTCAATGTAGTCATCACCAACTCGGCTTCTTCAATTGTGTCTCCAATGGCTTCTAGTTGTTCTTTGATCTGAGACACTCTTGTGAAGTATGATTAGATAGTTTCTGAACTTTGCATCTTCACATTCTTGAGTTGTGTTCTCAAGGTCATCTTTCGATTGATATTCTTACCTTCGTACATTCGAGATAAGGCATCAAACATTTGCTTGGGAGTTGTTAATGATGAGACATGGGGGATCAAATGATCCTTGATAGAATCAACAATGATTCTCTTCATCCTCACTAGGTTATTTTTGTACTTTTCTTTGGCCTCATCTTCATTAGGTTCTGGAACTTCTTTTACGAAATATTCTAGATCATTCTCTTCTAGAATGAGCATCACTATGTACTTCCATGCTCGGAAGTTATCAACACCTTCAAGATTCTCATCAAGCTTGGTACCGGGTGCCATCCTGTGCTTGAACAATACAATAAAGAGATAAAACTTTTCAAATAAAGGTTTTGTACTTACCGGAGAGTGTTATGCCAATGTGACCAGTTCCATCTTCAATTCTGCAGCTGCAAAGACGTCTTGCACTAGGGTTTATGAGGAAACCCTAATTTTTCAAAATATGAATTTTGGAATTCTTCTCTAAGGGATAGGTGCGCCCTCCTAAGGCAGGTTCCTTAGTGGTATTAATTTGACCAACATCCTTCAAAAAGTGGGTGAAAACACCTTCTAAGGTTTTGTGCAATTGTAGCACCAATTCCATCTTTCAAAACTTCGTCAAACTAAGATTCTAATCCCAAGGAAAGATGCGCTAGGGTTAGGAGAGTATCCCTATGGCCTTAGTTTCCCCAATGAGCTCTTCTACACTGTGCAAATGGATTCTTTCAGGCCCGCTCTGATACCATGTTAAAATTCTTCTTAAGCAGTTAAGTGTGTATAATATTCTTTAATTGTAGTATATTAAAAATAATATTTGCATGCATAAGGATCACTGAAAGAAAGGCATCCACAATATACACAAGATTTATCCTGGGAAACCCTCATGGGGGAGAAAACCCAAAAAAGTTTCTTCAATATATATTCTTCAACAAGAACAATGTCTCTCTCAAGAGAGATCTCACCAAAATAGAAGATTCACCAGAAACCCTAACCAAAATATATCAGCGCGCCTCTAGACCAAGATAGTCCTTCACCAAAGAACCAAAACCTTTCCTTTGTTGTTGTGCCACTCTCTCATACTTGCACACTTATGTGAGAGATCTTGTTGTGTGTCTTCTCCAAATGAGGTGCCTAGACTCTTGTAAATACAAGTTGTGCCCATCCATAAATTAGGTCATTCCCGACCTGTCCACTTTATCTTTCTACTTTACATTTGATTTGTCAAGGCACAATAGGGTCGACTTAAAAAATATAATATAATGTTATTATTTAAGGTTTTGTCTTGGTCAAATACAATATGAATATAATAATAATATCTTCTGAAGCTACTTAAACTTCAACACCTCTTTCAT
>JASDQU011178985.1:56467-67678 GCA_032191745.1 Picea mariana | reverse complement strand
ATGCTCCATAATTGTCCTATTTATCCTTTCTAACACACCATTTTATTATGGTGTTCCTGGAACTGTCTTCTTTCTATGAATCCCATGATTTGAATAGTAACTATCCAACTCCTTACTGCAATATTCTCCTACATTATTTGATCTAAGACACTTCAACTTATTACATGTCTCATTATCAACCAAAGCTTTCCATTTCTTAAAAGTATCAAAGGCATCATATTTTTTTCAAATACAATAAACCCAAGTTTTCCTAGTTGCATCATCAACAAAAGTAACATAATAATAACATCCACCAAGAGATGATACCTAAGTCGATCCCCATACATTTTTATGCATAAGCTCTAACTTTTCACTCTTCTTTTTCTTCCCAACTCTGAGAAATTTGACTTTCTTCTATTTTCCAGAAGTAGAATGCTCACAAAAATCCAAATCAACCTATTTCAATTACAACAACAAATTTCTTCAATGGAGAATTTGGATCCCCTTCTCACTCATCTGCTCGAGCCTATGATGCCACAATGTTGTATCCACTCATGTAGAAGCTAATAAAATAGAAAGGTCAACATTAACAATGCATAAATACAATGTACTTACCATCTCTGATTTTGCTATTATCAATGATATTTTAGTGACCTTCCATGATTTTTCTGTAAATGTAACTATATAGCGTTCATTTCCCAACTATCTTGTTGAAATTAGATTTGTTCTCAAATCATGAATTTGCTTCACCTCTTTCAACAACCATTGATTTCCATTCTATAATTTGATTTGTACCTTATCCTTTCCAACCATTTTACATGGTTTATCATCACCCAAATAAACTTGTCCAAAATCACCTTGAACATGGTATTGAAGATATTTCCTATGGAATGTGGCATGAAATGGATCCCCCAAGTGTACCATCCAATAATAATTAATATTATATAATGAAAGGATTAAAGCATCATGCGACACATCACCTGCTACATTTGCTTCATGACTATTCTCCTGTTTTCCATCTCCTTGTTTTCCTTTTCGAGACCAACAATGTTTCTTTAGGTGTCCTTTCTTCCTGCGATGCCGACACTCCAACTTCCCTATGGATTTAGATCCACCCTTCTTAGACTTCCCACTATTCCATGGGATATTTCCTCTCTCCCTTTGTCTTCCTCTATTCTCCATAGTTAAAGCATTACCTAATGCCTCACCTATGTTTTTTTGTTGCATTTCCTCGCTAAGTACAACACCAACAACATGATCAAAATTTTAAGTGTTTGAACTAGAGATATAATTAGTCACAACCATGGCCAACCCATTCCAACTTTCTAGAAATGATCTTAAAATCAAAATATACCTAACCTCATCATCAAAGTTAACTCATACAAAACTTAACTGATTGGTGACCATGTTAAAATCATTTAAATGATTAGCAACAGATCTACCTTAGACTGGCATATTCATATTAAATAAATGCTTCATAAGAAATACCTTATTAGAGGTTGAGGGTTTTTATAAAGTTTAGTTAATGTCTTTCTGTCAAGAACCTCCCATTCTTTGTCCTTCATATTTGTCGATTCCTTTGCTATTCCACTCAATGGTAGGAAAAAATTCTTCAGATATAGATAGTCCTCCATTTTCATATTCAATAGTTGGTAGTTTTGGTCGTTAAACTTCTCGACCCTAAACTTTCCTTCTTTCTTCATTACTCCCCCATGAACTATGAACCCTCCTTTCCTAGGATTTTATCATCCAAATAAACCTTTATCTCTGATACCAATCATTAGGAATAGAATCACAGAGAAATAAAAGTAAAATAAATCAAAATGAATGCAGAAATAGAACACAAAAGAACACGATACAAGAGAGACATTGATATACTTGGTTCACCTAATATGGGATATGTGCATGGAGAAACAACTAGTCCTTCCTTTATTACTTCTAGAAAAATGAAGGGATAACTCCTACATCACATCCACTACAACCTCCTCTTTAGTCTCTCACAGTCTCCTCTCTTAGTCACAATACTCTTTCTCTTGTATTAACTTCACCATTACAATACAACATATAGGATCTCGCAACATCCAAAATCCCTCATCCATTGACCTGGATTATATTACAACCTCAATTCATTAACCTGAATTAGAAAACCATGAGCTGAAAAATAGTGTGCCAAAACCGCCCAAAACAGACGCAAAAAAACTACCCATAACATTTTCCTTAGGGGCTCTACATCCCTTGTGACCCCCCTTCTATGCTCGACGCATGTAACAGTGTGTGGGGATAATCATGCAAAGAATANAACACAAACCCATACTAGGAATTGGGATCCAAATGTGATTGAAATAAGACCTCTGAATCACGAAGATAATCGGGCTCCACAACCAACATATTCCACTTGGATAATGATCACACCAACTCCATCGCTACTTCACTTGATGGAATATGCTCCAACTTTGGACCTAGCAAGTTTCACATATTCATGATCATGCTTCAAGACCAATTGAAATTGACGAGGAACTCAGTTTCTCCCTGGCTACTATCTTTGTCAACATGTCTCCAATATCTTGGCTAGTGTGTATCTTTTTCAACTTCAACTTTCCATCTTCCAAAATCGATTTACATACGAAATGGTAACTAAGATGTATGTTTAGTATTAGAATGGAAGGTTGAGTTATTTTCAATATCAATGACACTTTGTCTGTCGATGTAAAACCCACTATTATCCTTCTTCTTTCCCAATTCCTCCATAAACCTTTGTAATCAAATCATCTCTTTAGTAGCATTTGTGGCAATGACATACTCTACTTCCGTTGTTGAAAGTGAAACATCATTTTTTAATTTTGAAATCCAACTTACTATTGTTCCCCTTATAATAAGCACATACCTTGTGGTGCTCCCTATGTTATCTATATCACCTTCCATATCTGGATCAACATATTCCTGTAGAAAAATGTTTGGATCTCCAAAACATAATGCTTGAGTAACTACCTCTCAAATACCTAAGAATCCACTTTACTACATTCCAATGCTCTTTACGTGGATTGTTCATATGCATGCTCACAACTACCACTGCATATTCAACATATGGCCTTATGCACACAATCACATACATCAAGATGCCAACTGTCGATGGGTACAAAAACTTGGACAAGTAGTCTATCTGCTCCTTTGTATTGGGACACATATTCTTAGTTAGTTTCAAATGGTTGGCCAAATGTGTACTAACTGGGTTTGCATCCTACATTTTAAATATTTTCAACACCTTCTCTATGTAATCACCTTGAGACAATGTTAATTTACATTTTCCCATCTTTTTTTTTTGTTTTTTGGTTTGTTAATGACTTGTGGGACTAGCCTGTGGCTGAGAAACTGTGACTTAGGGGCATCTAAGCTGTCAAAATCACCCAGGGATCGCACCCATCCTGAGCCACACCAATCCTTAACATGGATGGATTTTTTGTCCCCGCGGGTTTCGAACCGATGACTTAACATCATAGAGTGCCTTACCAACACACTCTGTCACTGACTATCCTACACCTCAAGGAATTTTGGCATTTTTTCCCATCTCTTGTTATTCTCATACCAAGGATTATCTTTGTAGCACCCACATTCTTCATCGTAATGAATTAACTAATTTTCTCTTGAGCACATTTATATCATTCATGTTAGACCTTGCAAAAAATCATGTCATCTACATACAATAACAAGATAATATACTTTTCATTATCTATTATCTTAAAATAAACACAATGGTCAGAATGACATATACTATAACCTTGTTCTCTCATAAACCTATCAAATTTCAAATACCACTACTTTGGAGCTTGTTTTAGGCCATATAATCTCTTCTTCAACCTGCATACTATTTTATCCTTCCCTTTGAACCCTACAACTATTGCATAAAGATATTTTCCTTCAAATCACCATCAAGAAAATATGTCTTTACATCTAACAATTCAAAATGAAGATCTTCCACTTCCACTAGACTTAAAATGGTTCTGATTGAAGTCGTTTTAACAATATGATAAAATATTTCATCAAAATCTATACCTTTCTTCTATGCAAACCCATTTATAATAATTCTGGCCTTGTACCTCTTTTTTCCTCTATATTATTCCTTCAAACTTTATAGCCATTTATTTTTTAATTCTCTTTTACCCATAGGCAACTGAACCAAGTCCTAATCTGGTTATGTACCAAGGATTCCATCTCATCTTTCATGCCTTGCTCCCATTTATTTTTGGTTTCTACCTGCATTGCTTCTTCATATCTTTCTGGTTCACTAGAACCAGTCAACAATAAATTATACAATGAATGATATTATTGTTTAGGGGGTCTACTTAACCTAGTAGATCTTCTGAAAACACTTGCAAGAGTTCGAGGTGCATTCTATTGTTGTTGAACATTTTGATTTTCTAGCACATTTGGAATTTCATTTTCTATTTTCATCAAACACTATGTATTATGTGTTTGTCTTTTCTTGTTTCTTTCCTGCAATTGATCTTTATACATCATATTTTTATTGAATACCATATCTTTACTCCTAATGACTTTGTGATTTTCATAATCCCATAAGAGATAACCAAAATCATTAACCGATCCATATCCAATAAAATTACACTTCTTGAATTTTCCTCAAGCTTTGTTCTATTTTGTATATCAATATGGACAATTTCTTAGCAACCAAAAGTCTTCAAAAATGATTAGTTTACCATTTTACCTGTCCATGCCTTTTCTGGAATGCCACCATCCAAGGAACTTGAAGGCCCTGTATTTATTAAGTAAACAACAATATCCATAGATTTTTCCCAAAATTGTAAGGGTAATCCTGCATGCAATCTCATGCTCCTTGCACACCCCATGATTTTCCTATTCATCCTTTCTGACATGTCATTTTTTTGTGGTGTTCCTTGAACCATCTCCTCTAGATGAATCTCATGGTATGAACAGTAACTATCAAACTCCTTACTGCAATATTCACCTCCATTATCTTATTTGAGACACTTCAACTTATTTTATGTCTTGTTATCAACCAAAGCTTTCCATTTTTTTAAAGTATAGAAGACATCAAATGTTTTCGAATGCAATAAACCCAAGCTTTCCTAGTCGCATTATCAAGAAAAGTAACATAATAATAAGAGTCACCAAGAGATGATACTTGAGCTTGTCCCCATACATCTGTATGCACAAGATCTAACTTTTCTTTCTTATTTGTCTTCCCAACTCTAAGAAATATGACTTTGTTTTGTTTTCCATAAACACAGTGCTCACATAAATCCAAATCAACTTGTTTCATATCCGATAAAAAAATTCTCGAGTAGAGAATCTACATCCCCTTCTCACTCATGTTCTCGAGCCTATGATGCCATAATGTTGGATCATTCTTGTAAAAGATAAAGCAATATAAAAGTTAGCATTGTTGGTATATAAGAACAACATACCTACCTTCTCTCATTTTGTTACTATGAATGATCCTTTAGTGACCTTCCATGACTTTTTTGTAAATGTAACTATTCCGCCTTCACTTCTCAACTTCCCTATTGAAATTAGAATTCTTCTCAAATCAGTAAGGTGCTTCACCTCTTTCAACAATCGTTGGTTTCCATTCTGTAATTTTATCTATATCTTAATATTTTCAACAATTTTACATAGTTTATTATGACCCAAATAAACATGTTCAAAATCACCTTGAACATAGTCTTGAAAATATTTCTTATGGGTGTGGAATGAAATGAATCCCCTAAGTCTACCGCCCAAGAATCAATAATATTATCTAAAAAAAGAATTAAAGTATCTTGCAACAAATCACCTGCTACATTTGCTTCTTGATCATTCTCTTCGTGTCCATCTCCTTATTTTTCTTTTTGAAACCAACATTCTTTCTTCAAGCGTCCTTTTTTACTGCAACGTCAGCACTCCAACTTCCCTCTAGACTTAAATATGCCCTTCTTAGACTTCCTACGATTCTCTGGACTCTTTCATCTCTCCCTTATCTTCCCCTATTCTCCACGACCAAAGCATCACCTAATGTCTCACCTGTGATTTTATGTCCCATTTCCTTGCTAACGATAATACCGACAACATCATCAAATTTTAAAGTGTTTGAACAAGAGACATAATTATGCACAGCCATGACCAACCCATTCCTGTTTTTTCACAATGAACAGAAAATCAAAAAAGCCCTAACCTCATTATCAAAGTTTACTCCTATGGAACTTAACTGACTGGTGACCATGTTAAACTCATTTAAATAATTAGCAATAAACCCATGCATTGACATATTCACATTAAATAATTTTTCCATAAGAAATGCCTTATTGGAGGATGAGGGTTTTTCATACAGTTTGGCCAATGCCTTCATTAGATATTCCATTTTCTTTTCTTTTGAAATGTTCAAAGTCATCAACATTGCCAGGCACAATCATATTATTCCTAATGCTTTTTATGTCAAGAACCTCTCATTTTTCGTCCTTCATAGTCATCGACTTCTTTGTTATTCTACCCAGTCGTAGGAAAAGATTCTCTGATATAGATAGTCCTCCATTTGCATCTTCCATAGATGGTATTTTTGGCCATTAAACTTGTAGACCCTAAATTTTCCTTCTTTTGTCATTGCTCCCACTCAAACCAGGAACCCTCCTTTCCTATGAGTTGATCAACCAAATAAACCTTTGACTCTAATACCAGTTGTTAAGAATAGGATCACAGAGAAATAAAAATAAAAAAAATCAAAACCAAAGAAGAAATAAAACACAAAAGAACATAATACAAGAGAGACATTGATATATGTGGTTCACCCAATATGGGCTACATTCATGGAGAAACGAAAAGTCCTTCCTTTATTCCATCCAAAAAAATGAAGGAATAACATCTACAACACATATGCTACAACCTCATCTTCACTCTCTCACAGTCTCCTCTCTCAGTCACAATACTCTCTCTTTTGTATTAACTTTACCGTTACAATACAATATATAGAATCCCATGACATCCAAAATCCCTAATCCATTTCCTTGGAATAGATTACAACCTTAATTTCTTAATCTGAATTAGAAAACCCTGGTTCAGAAAACCATGTTCCAAAACCACCCAAAACATACGCAAAAAAGCTCTGAAAAGTTTTTGCTCAAGCTCCACAACCAACAATATTTCCCTTCATTTCTCATGCCAAGGACTCTTTATTTCTTTCCCTCAAAGAGTGAATGTTTTTTACAATATTTCTATATATATGGTAGGGTCAACAAATAGATCTTGAATATTTTGCTTGAATGAAGCAAGTGTGAGCTTCATCATTATAGAGATCAACCTTCATAGAGATCAACCTTCATAGAGATTTCTTAGGTAAGACAAGGACCTTGCTTCATTGATCAAAGTTCAGGGTTGACTTCTCATCTCGCTCATTAGGAGTAGGGGCAAGGGTCTTCATTGATTAGCCATGGGATTTGATGATGGATTAATTCAATTCATTATAGGTTAGTTTAGTCATGATCATTATATTTACATGCCTCCCGTAAGTATACAATGAACGCTAAATGCTTGAACTCATTTTCTACATCCAGGCTAGAGAAAGTAGTGGTTCGATAGAAAGAGAGATTGGTCACCTTGCTAAGTTTTAATATTCCATTTTCATTCCTTTTTTTTCATTTCGTTTAAGCTAAGTTCACCTATTATATTGTAATTTCATACCCTGACAAAACCAATTCTATGGTTCATTGTTCCATTTGACACTGAACATTGTAAGTCCACAATCCTAGATGTTCAATGATTAATCATAAAAATTAAAGCACTACTAGCCCATTGCTGAAGCAGGAAAAAACCTACAATACTCAGGGATACCCCCTAGCCTCTATTGGTACAATCTTGAGACCTTGATATCTAGCTACATCATAGTATGTAGAAAAATATGGCCACCTAAAATAACTTGTTACTAGTCCATAAAGGGGTAGACTTCCTCTTCTACTAGATGACTCTAGTCTTTGAGTTATTAATGTATTTCCTTACATTTGAAGAAGATAAGCTCTTAGTCAATCAAAAACAATTTTAGTTCATACTCCAAGACAACAAAATGCTTTCAAGTTAAATAATATCTTCAAATAAACTAGAATTACATATTATTCACATTGAGATCATATGCTTACAAGTAGCCTCTCAACTTAATTCCATACATTAAACTAGATACTATTCATTGTTATACTTTAATCTCGTGTAGAGGGGAACATTATCCCATTTATAACTTAGCTAACATCACTTTATTTAATAAAAATTAATCATAATAAATATTTTTATTAACTTAGTCACTTTTAGCTTTTTATATCATTTTTTCATTATAAACAAATACTATATGAATATGGTTTACTTCCTTTTATTTTTTTTTGTGTTTTTTTTCAATTTTGAAAACGTTAAATATTTTATGGTTTTTACTTTTTCAAATTTATTATTTTTGAAATTATTCTAATTATTATTTATTTATTTTGGTTAAAATTGTAGTTTGATTGATATAATTGTTATTTTTAATATAAAAATGGATTCAATTTGTCTAATTGGTCTATGTTTTGGCAATTTTCCTCCATATAAATCTGCACTAAACCACAATTTTTTTGTTTAGATTGTATTTTTGAATGCAGAAGTGGATTCAACGTGCAGAAAAACCCTAGGGGCACTCTGATTATATATAATTAACCACTTGAATCTACAAGTCCAACATTTTCTTGTCAGATTTTAGGCAAATATCCCCAAAAGTATCCCCAGGCCAAAATTTAGAACGTTTAGACTATGGCCTATGGAATATCTATAATAATATGGCCTACATTTAGAATTGTTTCCACATGTGAATTGTTTGTTGTCCCTGCTGATGGGTAGGGTGTCCACTCGAAGCAATTCTATTTATTTTTTCGTTTGTTAGAAATGTGCTTGTTCCCTGATGATGGGTAGGGTGTCCACTCTAAGCAATTCTATTTAATTTTTCGTTTGTTAGAAATGTGCTTGCCATTTGCTTGGCTAGCATTTCAACCCTTGGCTAAGAAACCACAACCCCATCTAAGCCGTCAAAATCCACTGGGGATCATAGTCGACCTTAGTCGCACCGACCCTTAACATGAATGAATTTTTAGGTATCTCCTCCTAACTAAACACATTATAAAAGTATTTAGATCAACATGTCACTTAAAGAACAATCATTTCTCCCAACCAATCTAACTAGAATCAATTAACATTTACAAAATTAAAATTTATAAAAATACAATATTCAATTATTAAATTTAAAATTATAATAATTAAAATTCTTTATAAAATTCCTCCCATTAGAAAATCCATCTACAAAATCCAATCAGAAAATCCATAATCCATCTATAAAATCTAAAATCTAGATTTTATGAAAAAAAATTCAATTATTAAATTTAAAATTATAATAATTAAAATTGTTTTGTAAATTCCTCCAATTAGAAAATTCATCTACAAAATAAAAGTATTTTTTAAAAGAACTCTTTATTACACATTTAATCGATTCCAATCCATATAAATCGTCTTGAACTAAAGGCGTGAAAAATGGATATTTTAGTTATGGAAATTGTCATTTTTAAATTAAAATTTATTAAAATATTATTTTGGATTTAATATAAATATTATAATTTGATTCTATATAATTAAATTATATTAAAATAATAAAAATTATTAAAAATAACTAATTTAAAAATCATAATTTCAAACATATATATAAACTATCCAATTTCAATAATGGCCACATAATGAATATTTAATATTATTGAACCCTCTTAAGAAGTTTAACCTTATTCAAACATATACAAACTAACCAATTTCAATAATAGCGACAGAATGAATATTTAATATTCAAAAGTTTATATATGAATGAATTAAATATTGATAGTTTTTTCCTAATGAGCTTGCATTTAATTAATTTTTATTTTAGGTGCGACTATTTATTTTTGTACTAAAAACAATAATTTTATCAAATTACAATTTACAATTTCAATAGAGATTACTTAATAATATTGAATTCAGAGAAAGATTAGTTTTTAAAAGTTTTAGGTTTTTCAAGTTGTTGGGAAAAATAGTTGCATAGCTTTTATGTGAGAGGTGTTTGTTTGTTTGTTTTATTAAAAGGTGGCAAAACCTATCAAAATGACCCACTAGTGTTTTACAAAAGGGAAAAATTTTATTTGGTTCTCTCTAAGACTAAAATGTCATTTTAGACTAAATAGTATTTGCAAGAAAGCTAGTATCCCATATTGTTATCATGGTGAAGTCACATGTTTTCAAGTAGCTTTCAACTTTAATCCTATATATGAAACCAAATACTATCATAATTACAATTTAACTTCTCTCACCACATTAATTAATAGAAAATCATTTACACATCAATTTTCATTATCATATTCATTAGAGTTACATTGCCCCAATACTTATTCATAAAAAATCATTTACACATCAATTATTATAATCATATAGGTAGCACTTACATTGTATCTACACATGAATACAATGGGAAAACCTTAAATGCTAACTTGCCATAAATGCCTATTCTAAAATTTCGATGGAAAAATGTTCCATCCTAAAGCCTTCCCAAATATAAAAAAATGACAAGTTTGTTTATGTTTGAGGTTTGCCTATACAATTTATCCAAAACCATCAAATCAAACTAAAGATTCTATGTTGACTCTATTTTCCATTATCAATAACAAAAGTTGCGATTGGAATGGTTATATTTGGTCGGAATATGATAATTACTTCCACTAGTCATAGAGAGTTCTAGATCCTCCTCTAATAGAAAGCTCTAGAATAGGCTAGTTGACTTAGTTATAAATAGATCTTCTCTAGTTCTCTCCTAAAGAATTCTTTAGAAGAATTTTATTTGTATTTATACATCCTTCATGGAAGCAATGAGGTGAATCCATGAAAGCAATGAACTGAATCAAAGTGTGAGAGTTATGGTTCATTGTGTCATTCATGTGTCTTTGCTTATGCATTTGTTTAATTGTTTCTAAGTGTATTTGTCTCCTCTTTGTCATTAAAGTGGTATCAAAGTTGAGGCTTACAACAAGAATTTAGAGGGAAAGAGCTATGTTTCATCAATCCTTTAGCTTTGCCATCAAAGTGGTATCAAAGTTGAGGTTTACAACAAGAAGTTAGAGGGAAAGAGCTATGTTTCATCAATCCTTCACCAATCTAGTAAAGGATTTTTGAGAGGAGACTACCACTTGTGTTGAGAGGAGTGAT
>JASDQU011178984.1:0-11205 GCA_032191745.1 Picea mariana | reverse complement strand
TATGTGTGGTTAAGATATGTTTAAACTCAGAGATTAGTTTGAGACCATTGTCGTGACGAAATGGTAGTTGAAAGAAGGTAAAAGAAAAATTGTCCAAGGATTCAAGAGTCACATGGGACCCTGATTTTTCGTCTACATACCATTTGGCTGATGAACCAGTGAGTGTGTGTTGGAATAACCTTAAATGGATGGAATCGTCCATGATTGTTTTTGAAGAGCACCATAAGTGGAAGGTTATGATATGGTTGGTGGGATATTCACCTGCCTTTCCTTCAAACTTGGGAATGTCTGAAGGTAGTTTGGTAGGCATAGCGAGTCATGTGGGGTCATGCAATATAGGGTCATTTGTGAGTTTACTCAAATCAGGTATGTTGAGGGAGGCCAAATATGGAATGTGGAGTAGCGGTGGAGGTTTAGTTCCAACCATGGTATGAGTAGGTTGTGTATCTGACCCTTGAGGGGGGTTGGGTGGGTTTGTACTTCCCCCTTGAGAAGAAGTTTTCCCCCTACTTCCTTGTAAAAGAGAGCTAGTGGATGGTTGGCCTTGGGAATTGGACCCAAGTAAAGTGGAACCAAGAAAAGTTGATCGCAAAATATTAGCAATCATAGGGGTGTGTATATGGTTGAGATGAGGATTTGGCGAGAAACTCCTCCTAGGATAAGAGGGAGATTTTGCAAGCATTTGGACCAACAGGGATTCTTTGGGTCCCCTATGATGTCTGACTAGCAAAGTGAATGTGTGCAAATGGTGATGAGAGCAGTAAATGAACAAGAGACTTGTATAATTTGGACCATCACAATATATCTCACAATCCTATGTAATCACAAGAGCATCATACATAAATCAAATTGAAAAGAAGCATACGTGTGAGTAGGTTGATTTTGTCCACATCGGAGAAAAAAGAAAACAAATGCTCATGTCCTGTAAAGATGTAACATCCTTCCTCTCAAATAGCATTGGACCTTCTAATAGCACTCAACAGTGGGGTCTAAAGCCACCAAAAGAGGAACTAGTGAAGGATGAAATAATCAGTTATAATGAGGGGTAGAGGGTGCATATCCCAAAAGATTTGGTGATATTTCCCAATAGCCACACAAAATATGCTCAATGTTCAATTGCAACCCAAAATTGATACCTGGGTAAATGTCCTAAAATTTGGCCACTAGGTACCTCGGTTAAAGTACGACATTTAGATTTTCAACCTTAGAAATGGGTCATGGGATAGATCCCTTCCAAGAGGTGGGTGCCTCAAGGGGGGACGCATAGAACAAATGGACCTCAGCCTTCAACCCTTCATGAGTATCTCCCTTCCTTATGGTGTTAGGAACACTTGACTTGGAGGATTTAAAGCTCCCCATTTGTGAACTTCTAATGTTGGAAGATGTGAGAACCAGGTAATGGGGAGTTATTTGGATGCCTACCCCCAAGATCCTACCTAGACTAAAAGATTTCTTTTGGCAGCTCCTATGGAGGAAAACTTCGTGAGTTTTTAGAAAAAATTTAGATGTGGTTGTTTGAGATATTGGGGGCGTGACCCAATCTCATTTGAATTAAGTGGGTGTGGATAATTTCTTCAAGAAATAGTGGGATGTTTCATAATCCCTTTGGAGGATACCTACTTCAACCTCCACAATTCTAGATGAAATTATGTGAGTGAGGAGTGACTTTGTGTGTGAGAAAGTGATAAAATGTGACAAATTTTTAATAAGTTAGGTGTCACCTTACAACATGTGGGCTTCATATGGTCCTTACAAATCTTGATTACATATCTTGCTAGATTCCATTAGTACAACCTTGCGAAATTTTAAAATTCCTAAAGAACTAGCATGTGAACATGTGGGTCCTTACCAATCCTTTAAACTCCCTAATGTGATTTAATATAAGAAATATTTTGAACAACTATCCTAGACTTCAAGAATTTGGGCATGAATGGGCCCATTACTATAATGTTTAAACTCCCCTAGTGATGTAAACTAAGAAAGTAGCTTCAAAAAAATATCCTGTCTTTGCAACATGTGGGCATGTATGGGCCCTTACAAATTTAAGATGTTTTGAAAAGAAACTAAGAGGAGCCCTAGGGGGGCTTTGTCCTCTCCTAAAGATTTTAAGGGAGACAAAATGTCTCCTTAATCACATTTTTGATTCTCAAGATCGCTCTATGGTGCGAGAGAATATCATACTTAGTGATTAAAGTTCAATTTATGGTCCCAATGCAAGTGTTTATATATGTGATAGTAAATGATCTCAACTTAAATTTTACAATAAAAACAAGCCATCCATGTGTAAAATCAAAGAAAAAGAGGAGAAATATGGTTCTTTTTAACCCCCTAAGTGCCTATGTTTTGACTAACCCTTCATGTGGAGAGGGGATCTAAGTGTGGTGCATTTACAATATTGCATAAAAGCAGGATTTTGAAGGCTAGGGGCCTTCAAAACATCACAAAAACTATTACAATGTTGATATTCTAGATAGATGCATGGGTTATAGTTCAGACATAGGCGTAGTGGGCGCAAAATGCATAGATAACCAAGGAACTTTGGCTGCACTGTGTGTAGAATGCACAGAGAAATGAAGTTCTTTTGGCACACAATGATCGAAATGCATGTCTGTGGGATGTAAAACCCATGACCGTTTTGATATGCGTCCGGGGAGAAACATTTAAGTGGAATTCTCCTATTGCAGCTCCAAACTTATCTCTTTGTAGGTAAGGCTAGGTCAACTATGAAACTTGTAAGGAAAATGAGTAAAAAAAAGTTTTCAAACAACCCAAATAGGGAGGAAATTGATACCATATCCCCAGTATGGTCTCCAATCTATTGTGTCCCTTTTGTCACTTGAATGAGAAAATGAGGGTCACTTGCAAGTTTGGTTGGGTCTGCTAGACAAGATAGGGGTTAGTGTATGAATCAAACAATTCAATCACATGAAATAAACAAACAACTAAGCTAACAACAACTACAGAAATAACTAAATAAATAAAACTAAAATGCATGAGGGAGTTAGAACCAAAACTAATCAAACAAATGACCAATAATCATGCCACCAATGGATAAGTATATTAGTGGGAAAAGACTGTAGAGAAAGGAGGACTTATGGATCCCCTCTTCCTTCTTGGGAGGGCTCTTGAGTCTGCTATGTGAGAGCTCTTCTTAAAAATGGTAAACTAGAAAGAAAATGGTGAAGAAATCCAAGCTTATTCCCTCAAGAGGTGAGTTCAATACCTTAATGATATATTGCTAGTGTGCTCCAAGAAGAAAATAGGTTTCTTGTAGGAGAATAGAGGCAACATAACAATACAATGAGATTCTTGAATTATAAGTGCACCCATGTCATCCTTTTATAGCTTCCCTTTGAGGTAATATCCAATCGGTCTTTAGTGTGAACAGTGGGCCCTTTAGGCCACCCTTAGGTCTTTCACCAACCCCCCACTCGGATTCAGCTCAGATTTGAGGGTCAAATCAAGTTAGGAGCTGGTCCAGAAGTGGGTGGGGGGTCAAAAAGAACCATAAATGTGTCATTCACAGGTGTCCATGGATTTTCTCATACACAATCGTTCATATGGCACATTGTGTGCTCTATGAGATTCTTTGGCCCGCGCACTGTGCATGCGCTTTCTTTAGTGTTTTAGCACATGTCAATTTTTTGACCAGTTGTATAGTTTTTGCCTCTTGGAAAATGCTTTCTTGGTTTTGCAGGTGCATTAATAGGTGTTTGGAGATGTTGTATTCCTATAATCATTTGTGAACAAAATTTTAGTGATAACACATATGCCTCCCAAGGTGTTATGAATGATGTATTCATTGTGTCTTTTTCAGCAACCGAGACTTTATTATACCTAGAAAAACCATCTAACATATCCATGTAGGATGATCCTTTGACTTGCTAGAGAAGACACTCCATGTTAGGTAAAGGATAATTATACTTTCTTTGTTAAAATCCATGGAATCTAGACACATCTAAATCTCCCAAGTCTTGTTTCTTACTATCATAGGATTTGAAAGCCAATTAGAATTTTGAATGGGGTATATTATTCCATCCTTCTTTAATTTCCACAATTCAACCTTTAAGAGAGGTTTTAATTTGGGATTCATCATCCTTATCTTTTACTTGACCATATTTACCCCTTCTCTCAAGAGAATAATATGTTGAAACATCTTTTTATCATAATCCTTCAAATCATCATAACTCCATGCAAACACATCAAGATATTCTTTAAATAATGAAACATATTGATCAACTTCTTCATTTATGCAATCAACTCGCAAGCTGACATATTTTTGGGAATTGTCAGTTCTGATATTAATTTTTCTTGTTTCTTGGACCTTTTAGAGTGAAATTTCTTCCAACAGATTCTTACCGTGATTGTCTCTTGTAAAAAGAGACTCAGATTGAATACAATCCCTTGGGACAATAGTTATGTGATAGTCTTGATCATCATCATCGTTGATTTTTTTTTCCAATTGTTCATAATTCTCAAATACTTGTAAATATTCATGGTTATCAGGTACAGAAGGTCGGAATACTCTTTTCACTTGATTTTTTTTTTCTTTGAACATCATCTAGGTTTGACAATGAGGCCGCCAAAGACAGTGAATCTTCTTTCTAGTTCTTGTCCCTTAGAATGAAGAAAATGTTGAAAGATCTAAAAGATTCCATCAATTCGTTAACTCTTTTGAAATATAACTTGAGTCTTTATTTTTTAATTTTATACCTCTGGGTAACTTTATTTATCACCAACACAGAGTCACTAGTCAGAATTAGATGTTTTATATTTATTTCTTGTGCAAGGATCATTCCTTGAATAAAAGATTTGTATTCTTCCTCATTATTGGTACATGAAAATTCAAGTTTGATAGCATGTGGGTGCACAATCTTTCCTGGATTAAAAAGGACAATTCCAACTACACTCTCGGAGCTTGAGAAAGCTCCATCAAATGAAATCCTCCAATATGCTTCAAATTGATTCTCTTGATTCTTCATGTCTTGGGTTTTCTCCAGGTGTTCATTCTGCTCCATTTCTAAGATAACATAGTTTCTTATCCCCACGTTTATATAATTTTCCATTAATTCATTATCCTTATTTTTGAAAGAGAAGGGTCTCCTAGGTTCATAGGGGACGTTAATCATCTCTCCTCCTTTATCTGGAAACATCATGTAGCTTCCATCATTCATTATGTATCCTCCGATCATAGATGACCAATATATTCCTAAAACAACTCCATATGCAGGGGGAAGGTCTACTACAATAATATTTAAAACTATAATAATATGTGGAGTCATTGTGATCCAAGCATAAAAATCTTTGATTTCACCATAATGTGGCAATTGTCTAGAATCAATTTCATATATACTTTCACCAATATCATAATATTTGGTGTAGTTCATGCCCAATGCCTCCATGACCACCAATGGCATAATATTATTGGTTTCTCTAGTATCAACTAAGAAATTATGAAGGAAACCATCATGATTTTCAATTGAAATATAAAAAGGCGGGATTTTACCTCTCAATTTGACAGTTGATGTGTTCTAGATTTGTTTTGGACTTATAACAACAACCTCCATTTTTCCAGAAGGATCATCCAACAATCTCAAAATATTATCCCTTTGTTGAGGGATCGTTACTTGCTCTGTGAAAGGGAGAGTTACCCTTAGCTTACTCAAGTACTCTACAACATTGTACTTCATATTAGTAGGATTTGACATCATATGTTGCTTCTTGCTACTATCACTATCTGTCACATTTTCATTTTGTTTTTCCTCATTCACCTTTACTTTATCTTTCTCGTTTTCATTTTTAGAATCATTTTTATTCTTGGACTAATTTACAAATTCACGTGTCTGGGAAACATTCTCTTGCAAGTTAGGGTCATTGTTTCCTTCTTCAAATATTAACATGGATGCCTCACATCCATCCATTTGTATAATTTCATAACTTTCATCAAGTAAGTAATTGTTTCCTTTCTCAACCATTTTCAGATCATATACATCATCCATAACAATTTCATGTGGGGTTGGATTCCTCAGAACCCTTTGTCTTCAGGGATTATTCGTGTTTTCAATTCTTACTCTGTTTTCTTGGGGAGGGTTTCTTCTTTTCTATTGGGTTGACATTCTAGAATTCGCTACAGGATTATCTCCCCTTCTTAATATGATTATCTCATTTTTCATCTTCTTGATGGTTCTATTCATTTGTTCAACTTCAATTCTTTGTTTGGTTTCTTGTGTTGTGGCAGGGTCTACCTTTACATATGGTATGGTTCTCTTAAAAAATCCTCCATTTTTTTGATTTTGGGTGGGAAGTGATTTTTGTTCTTCATTCCTTTTTGAGCTAGAGGCCCCTTGTTCATAAATATTTAGGCCTCCCAGCTACCTATGCACTTTTCCCAAGATATTTTTTGGGTCAACACCCTCCTCAACCATAATTTCTTCCATCTCAGTGACCTTAATCATTGTTTCTTCAAAGGTATCCATTTGAGATGTTTTGATAGAATATTTTACATTTGGGGGAATTTCATTCTAATAACAACCAAGTATCATTGGGTCATTAGGTATTTTGTTTTTTGAAATATTACTAAATTTTTTATTGAACATGAGATTGAAATATCGTATTCTCTCATTCTTCCTCAAACCAATCTGGGTAAAATTGGTGAGAAGGGTATGATATGCAACTGGAGGAGAGAACGTATTTGTCAACATGGATTTGAGGTCGTTAAATGATCCAATTGACCTACTAGGTAATGTCATATACCATTCATAATCTCTCCCTGATAAGGTATGAAGAAATAACCTTACCATTACATTGTCATATTCAACGTGATGAAAATCACAAACATCAACAAATAAGTTAAGATGTATTTTGGCATCAATTGTTCCATATCCCGAAAATTCCTTCAAGGTGTTCTTAGGGGGAACATGGAGATCATGTTTCTCACCTCGAAAATTTAAGGGGGAATCCCTTNACAACTCCTCCACCTCCTTGTCTTTCTTCATGAGGTTCTATTTGTGGTTCTTCATGTCCAAATATATTTCAGGAATATGTTTTCCATTTTTCGGAATACATATTTTCCTACTTTTACTTCTAGTAATGGGTCCCTTGTATTCATCCAACTTCAATCTCGACCTTGTTCTTGTGCTTCTCTAGCTAGTATTTCGTCTCTTCAGTCTTGTCGCTCGTCTAAACCTTTCTAGTTAAAGAAGCAGAGTAACTGGATGAAAAATTGATAAATAAAGTAGGATATGATCAACACGAACTTACTATGATGGTCTCTCTCATATTTTACTTTTTTCTTTCTTTCCTTTTATTGTCTTCATTGATGGTTATAGGAATGGTCTCAACTATTTCTTGCCCTTCTTTGGTTAATTTGTCAATTTTCTTTTTGAACCAATCTTCAATATAGTTTTTCATTGGTGTGACGTTTATTTGATGCTTGATTTTAATGTTGAATAATTCACCTTCGAAGTCTCCTATGTCAAGATAAATAACATGTACTTCTTCCTAAATATCTTGATTTTTCATGGAATAATCAACTAGCCAATTTTCTATTTCATCTTCATTATATTCAAGTATGCCAAAACAAAATTCAAGTGATAACCCTTTAAATATCTCAACTTGTTTGTCAAATTGCTGCTTTGTCAAAAACATTTCATTGAGAATTAATTTAGGGTATTGTACCTCGCTATTACCTCCTACTAGATCTATCTTTGTGAGTCTTTTGAACAATTATTCTCTTTTCAGTATGGCTTCACTGCATGCTTGAACAATGTTACTCAAATTTTTAATATTTTCCTTCCAACAAGCATTTAGATATTTTATTCGACTTGGAGAAGGCAAAAATACTACTCTCTTCATCTCAGTTCTTTCATGTTTGAGAATTTAATTCCAAATGGTAATACAACATTAGTGTAGAAACCTTCTTTGTTATTTAAATCAACTTTTAGATACTCATGGAAATAATGTGCCCTTGAGCCAAAAGAAACAATATTTTTTGATACCTACCATGTTTTTTTTTATTAATGAAATTCTCTTCTTAATCTCTTTTTCTACATAACTCTAGACCACTATGAGTAGAATTGAATATCCTTTCAACTTAGTGACGGGTGTGGTTGGTTTGACCATTGAAAAATCACTTGCCAGGATTGGAAGAGGAATAAAGCCATTTTCCAATTCTCTAATTCTTTCTTTTATCTTGGCATTTTCATCTTCCAATCCATCAATGGAATCGTCAGGAGAATCACCAATTTCTCTGTGAATTTTAAAGTTATGGGACGACCACAAGTCTTTCAGGTCAACCTCTAAGCAATATTCCCCTTTTTTATTTTTATGATCACCTATTTCCACAATTAATATTTTAGACTCCTTATAAAAAATAACACTTTTAAAAGTGAAGGATTCATCTTCACTAAAAATATAATTTTCAACAACTTTTAATAAAAAAAAATCTCGAGTTACAATTTATGGTTGTTCCATCGCAGGAAATATTTTCTCAAAATCCGGCTCCAACTCAAGGTCATCCAGAGAAAATCTTTGGATTTTGTTTTATATAAGGTTGTCCTCTTCCTCTTGTATTAAATTCTTCCTTTTCTTTCTCACATGTAACTTATGTGAATTCTCAATTTTCCCAGGGTGAGGACTCTTCTGTCCTCTGCCGCTTCAACTATTGTTGGAAATATTTCTAAATGGGTGAGTCGCTGGAGCAATGCTCCGAGATGTGGTAGTTTTGGGAGTAACAAATAGACACTGGGTGCTCCTTTCATTGGGACCCTTTCCTTTTTTCTTATACAACTCATTAGTACTTAGTATTGTCTCTAGGGCATTAGCTTCGTGTACAAGAGTACTTTGGTTGTTACCTTCTTCTTCTTCCTTCAAGGTAGTCTAGATGAATGAGTTATTGAATCCTACCAAAAGCATGTGTTCAACAAATATTTTTTTAGGATCAAAGCCCTTTATTTTTTAAGCATACTTTACGTTCACATTGTTGAAATGGATTTCCAACTCATCAATTTTATTTATGTTTCTGAAAATGAAATATGCAATGTTCCATGGCAAGGGGATGAATTCCTTTTTCGTTTTTCCATGAAGAAATGTAGCCAGAATTTTTATTGCCTTTCCACTTCTGTAATAAATAATTTGTTATATACATGATATGGAAGAAAAGAGGGATTTTATTTGGAACAAAATATCTTGATGAAACTATCATTTTCCATATCTTCTATTGTTCCCTTTTTCTATAAGAAGTTTGTTAGCCTAGTCAGATATCCTTGGGATATTTTCACCAAAGAAAAACCCTTTGAATATTGAGAAAAATCATTGTAAACTTCGTAAAAACACTGAGAGGTCTTGTGTCTCCACAATGTCCGATACCAGAAGGTAACGTGATCTATTTCACAGTTCACCCTCTTAGTTATAGTCAATTTTGGAAATTAAAGACAATACACTATAGAAAATACCAAATAGGAATCCATAAAGATTTTTTTTTCCCATTTGTAGTGTGATAACTGGGATGATATTTCTATAGAAATCATTTTTCCACAGTAAAAAATGGTCTGTTCTTTTACTGTAAAACATAAAATATATAGAATCATGGGAGAAATGGTAGCAATGCTTTCTTGACCTGTCAACCTGGTGAACAACCATGCAATATCACAAAAGGGGTTTTTAATAGAATCAATATGGATCCTAGTTATTTCTTCTAGAATAGTCTCAGGATTCTCCAAATATTCAGGCATGAGGTCTATGCCATTGTTATGTTTCTTCAGAAAATCTCTGTAGTCTTCTTCTTTGAAGGTAAGTGTTGGATCTGGGAGCTTCAATATCTTGCGAAAAACCTGTGGTGAAAGGGAAATGGGGGAACGATATTGAAGTTGTATAATTCTCTAGCTTGACACATACTTCTCAATGCACCATGCAACAAGTTCATTGCAGTCAAATACATCAGGAACATGCCCTGTGCGAACGATTTTGGATGCCCATATTACATCTTTTTTTGGAGGAGGAGATGAGTAATATGAATATTCTCTGGACTACTAAAAGTTTTGGTCTTCATGACCAAAAATATTTAAAGTATCTCAATAGAACTGCAATCTAGCTGATGTTTCCATTAGGTTGAAGAGAGTATTTTTCAGCTGAATAATAACTTGAAATAAATATTTTCAGAGAGATGATAATAATATAATCCTTTGGAAAAATGACTAATTAATGCAATTTAATCTGTAATCTTCTCGAGTCTTTTTCCATTAATGACAATATTTTCGGAGCATGCACAATCAGTTGTTAGCATTAAACAACATTTAATCCATATTGGAAAAAGCACAAGAATGGCAGGGACAGACGAGAGAATATTTGAATATTAATCTTTTCATGATACCGCCAACTTGGGAACCCGCGAACTCGTGGTTGTGGTTGATAAAAAAATAAGTTAGGTGTAGAAAAGTGGTCGACCAAACTTGCATGTAGGGGAAATAAAACGCTTTTATAGACTCAAGACCTACGCCAAGTCTGATGGTTGAAATGATGATCACGAAGTTTTGGGTGCAAAGTGGATATCATGGAACATGAAGAATGAATTCTCAACCTTGCGAATGCGTGAAGTTGGAAAAAAAGTCTAAGTATAATATAGAAAGGTGGTCGATTGAACTTGTGACATAGGAAATTGGAAGGGGATGAAGGCTCACCTACCCGTGAACCCGCTAATTTTTAAAATATGACTAAGTATGGTAACTGTAAAGGTATAGGAGAAGGGGAGAAAGGAAAAAGGGAAACAAGGGTAGGTGTAAAAGGGAGAAATGAAATGGAAAAAAGAATTTGGGAAAATAGAAAGGAAAGGAAATTTCGAACGTAGGAATTGATCTCAACAAGGTGGTTAACCCTAATTTAGAACATCAAATTTACCTCTCATTTTTTAGAAGTGAAAAGAAAAATATCAACATTTCTAAAATAAGAACAAATTCTTTTGAGCTACATAGTGAAACTGGGTGTTGGACAACTCACAAAACATTGTGGGATGAAATAATATGTCATCTTTGTGACACTAAGTAGGTAGAAGATGAAAACTACTTCCTCTTAGATTTCCATGCACATACCCATATTATATCCCAATTTAAAAATAGTTTCTACAATATAGACCTTCCTAACCCCCCGAGTCATCAAAACTATGGTGATCATGGAACGCTTCTCTGCATGATTTTTGAACATAGAAATACA
>JASDQU011178982.1:0-23199 GCA_032191745.1 Picea mariana | reverse complement strand
AGTGGTAGAATCCACCAACCAAGTGCAGGCCTTCCACAAACCTCCCAGCCTTAGACCACACTGCTCATCAGCTCAGCAGTGGGTCACCCCCGAGCTGGGACTAAGCTCCACCCCAAGACAAGGAATCCTAGGCTAGGCTGAGGTTACAGGGAAAACAACACACAACCACAAGGAATGGATTCTCTCCAAGAAACCTCCCACGCTCACTGCCCACAGACCCTCATTCCCCACATGCCTGTTCCACCCCAGGAGTATACACCTTCTCTGTCACCTGGACAGTCCTTCGGCTGCTAATCTCCCTTACCTTGGGTTACAGGAACAGGCCGAACCGGAAGTCTCCGGGCTCTATTGCAGCTACAAGGTTCCTTCAAGGAGTTCTCTCCTTCTTCTGCGCACTCTTTCACCTGGAGGGAGTCGCTCACAGGTCCAACAACCTGTTCTTCCAAACTTCAACCACCTCTCTCACCTGGAGAGAGTGTTGTACAAACTGGCCAACAAGCCACATAGGATCAAACACTACACATCCACCACAATCCACGGGAATCCAAACACGAACACCCCAGGGTAGCGCTAGACTGGTGCAACCGTATAACCAGGCTTAGCAGGGACGAGACACTTCTGTTTTCTCAATTTAGCAACACGGAATAGACTCACACTCTGGATTCTCAGGGATGCGTGACGAATCGACCACGTAGGGGTCGATTCAGACTCCTCGGTTTAGAACAGAGAAGGGGTATACCAACTTTCCAGAACCAACAAAGACTCTTTTCTGAAATCCACACAGGCTTCTCGTTCAGGGAATATACACACCGGTTTTCTCAGAGCCAGACACAGGCTTTTCGAATCACAGGGACGCACCCAGGTTCTCTGCAGGAGTCGGGTTGGTAGTATTATCCCGAGCTCCGTACGCGTTTCGACATTCGGGTAGCATGGAGGAGGAACCTTCTCACGGCTCACCCTGGTTGTTTTATTCGCATGCGTCAGGGTTGACACTTGTCACCCATGAAACTGCATGCATTCCACCAGCACGCATCTCCCTTGCATGTTCTCCCCTTGCCAGAAACTTAGGATAAACATAAAATGCACATGTCTTTTGGGGATAATATTAAAATATTATTCCCAGGCTTAAGCCCCCTAGGCTTGGCCCCCTAGGCTCAACCCTTAGCCCCTTTTCCCACCTTCCAACCCCTAATTCCTTGCCCACTCTATGGATTCTTAGTCCCCCTTCACTCATTCATCGTGGTCGGTCTGCACATGGCGGTGTTTATATTTTATTAATTGTCCTGCGCGATTACATATACAACAGCAGGCTCCTGGCCTTCAACACTCAGGCTCCCTGGCCTAACAAACACATAAGCCTCCAGCTTATAAAAACTTGGCTCACCAGCCTATAAAACATAATTACAATTCCTTTCAGAACATGGTTTACAACGGGGCTCGGTCTTGGGGACACTACATACTCATTACCTCATTTAGCCTTTATCGTTTGGAGAGTTCTACCTACCAATCATTGCTCTCATTTGTTTTCAGAATTTTGACTTGATAGCCCTAAGTATCCCTCCCTTTCTTACCAGCGAAATCATAAAAAACCCTTTTAAAGCAACAAACCTAGCCATCGACTTGTTAAAGAAAACTTATTTGTTAGAGACCAAGTGACAGGAGAGAGCCCTCTCTTAGCTGAGTAGGCTAGTACCCATCTCCAAAGTGGTTTGTAGGTTACCTTTGTCATTTTTTTTCTCAACCAAAACAAATTTACAGAGTGCTAACACACCATATTCAATTTATGTAGTAAAGTTAAACTAGAGAAACTTAAGTATCCATACCTTCAATGACATAGTCTGCTAGAGTCAATTGTTGTTGCCAATGCACAACTAGCACCAATTTCTTTGCCTTACTTACAGTTGATATAGACCATCTTCTTCATAACTTGAGCTATGAGTGCATATGCTTTTTGAATTTCATTATCCTGTGCATTTTATCTTCAAATTCAAATTTCAAATCTAATTCTTTGTCGACGTCACATGTCACACCTATATGTAGCAACACAAGTACATCACCTTCACCATCAATATTTGGGGTCCTTTTATTGCCAAATTTTTATCTCATTATGTAGTGGTTCAAACTTGCCAAATTGATTACGCCTTCCAGTCATATGTCTGGTCACACCAAAGTCAATGTACCAAACATCTTTGAAAGTATCAATCACAACAAGTGATGTGACCAGTGCACCTTCCTCAATGTTGTTATCATACTTCTTCTTTGTCACATTTAATGAATGATTCTTACTCTAATCATGTGTTTTCTTGTATCAATCTTGCACATTATATTCTTTATATTTACAATAGTATCACACAACAATATTTTGTCAATATTTCTCTGCATTCCGCAAATTTTCTTCTCAAAAATTCATCTGCTCAAATTTCTTCCCTTCACTGTTCTTCATTTTTTTCACTGTGAGAGCTTGATCAAAACTTTTACTTTTGAACCTACTCAAGTGTTGTTATTTTTTGGAGTAACACGCCACCAAGAAAATCAAGTAAAATTGTTCCAATTCTTCGTGAAACATTAAAATTGGTTACAAAAGTTTGAAATACCTCATTCAACCAATATTTTTGTCAAAGAAACCAAATCCTTTGGATCCATTTTATCACCAATTGCAACCGGTTGGTCACATACATCTTGTATGTGTATCACATAGTCAACAACATTATTTTTGTCACCAAGTTTCAAAACCTACAACTGGTTACCTAAGTAAAGACTCTTAATTTATTCAAGATCTCATATAAATTCTATAGTGTGGTTCATATATTATGTGAACTCTTCATGTTCCTAGTTTGAGGAATGATATGATCTACCCTACTAGAAATTATGATATACTATGCATCTTCAACATGCGCCTCAAACTGCACTAAATCAGTATGTTGCTTCAATAGGAGAAACTTCCTTACTATCTACAATATTCAATAGCCTGTGTTTCATTAACACATTTTGTATCTGGAATTTCCAAACGGAGTAGTTATATCCATCCCACGTGATCTATAATAGGGGAATGCTTGAAGAGGTCAACAAAATTCCCCCCCTTCCTTAATAACCAAAATACATTTACTCTTGATACATATTTATAATTTTCCAGAATGATATCAAATTAGGATTTGATACCATGTTGGGAAGGAGGCAGAATTCTTCTATGCAGTTGAAAACCAATGCAATTCTAATCCTTTCCAGGATATGTTGATTGATGTGTTACACACTCATATAAACACTCCCAACCATCCTTAATGTATTTTTACGTTACAAAACCTATTCAACTAAGTACAACACAACAAGTTCTTCCTACAAAAATTGCATATTGCATCACACGTGCACTAGTCTATAATGAATGACACCCAAGAATGTTAACAAAATCATTGAAAATAGGTGAACAAATTTTTCATATGTCAACATAGATAATTTCAAGAAAACTTAAAGTAATTGTGTACCGAGCATCATAGTAAAATAACTAACAAATGAATTTGCAAAAAAAACAACTATTGTTTAAACTATGGCATGTATAGTATGGCTACATAAGGTACAAGAGTGGCTTTAGGTTAATAATCTTAACTACATCAACATACAACGCTTTGGAACGCATAGAAAATATCATAGCTTTGAGCTCACAACAAAAATATCCTTACAACCTATGGCTCTAAAATGTTTTATAGTTCTTTGTTCACTATTTACCTTAGCTTGTTCAAGCTCCACTTTGTTCATTTGTCATATCTCTCTCATATGGTTCATATATTATTTCATTGCATATATAACAAGGGCTGCATGGAAACTTAGTCCCTGCCAAGTAGATTTGGAAATGGAAATGATAGTTTGATTATGGCTCCTCTGGTTTCGTAACCTTTGTACTTGAAAGATCCAATTAGTTGGTAATTGTGGGTAATTATGGTTGAATATGAGATCGTCGAGAGAATATTTTAGGCAATTGTTGTATATTTTTTTAGTAAAGGTATGGATATGGAAGGTAAGTAAGAATCATGCTTTTGTGGATGAACTTCCTCTAAAAACTAAATGTAATATGACGATATAACAACAAATTATGAATTTCAATTTTTCATTTCAAGAGTAGCATGAAATGCTTAACTATGGTTTAATATGTGGTAATTGTATAATATGTGGCAATTGTATGGCAAGTTTTTCCTTCATGGTCACTATCATATAGTGCTTTCCTCTTGAGTGATGGGCTGGTGCAGTGTATGTGTAGGTTTGAAGATTATGCATTGATGGCTTTTGTGAACCAGTCTTTATATTGTAATCATTCATTAAGTATTTAAGTATTTATGCATTGATGGCTTCTACAGGGACTAATAATGCTTTTAATATAATCATGATAATAAAGATTATATGCCTCTCCTCAAATATTTCCACACATGTTGTATGTCTCTCCTCAAATATTTCCATCATGATAGTAAAGATTATATGTTTTGTATGTCTCTCCTCAAATATTTCCACATGTTTTTTACAATGTTCCTCTCCTTACCTCTCAAACACCTTGATTGGCATGAACTCTAGCGAGATCCAGACCTAGGATTTCCACTACACTTCACTCATTGATAACATATATTGCAATGGATCCTCATAGTGTTAAGATAAGTTTAACTTAACACATATCACTTTCTCATATAATGACTAAGATCCGAACATATTCATCATTTTCCAAGGACAAGCCAACATTTTCACTAAATCCCTTACACTTACACCTAGGGCTTCTAGATCCACTTTCTATTTAGACACCTAAATTTAATTACCTAAATATGGTGGTAAAATGTGTAGAGATGTTCTATATTCATGGATTTGTAGCCTTGTTGCCTACTTGCAAACCTTCCCAAAGATGATAGAAGAGAATATCCTCCTTCTTGAAAGTAACCATTTAAACAAAATTGCCTAAACATAGTGGTATTCTCACCAAACTTCTATAAAGATATATGTGGGGGTCATCAAAGATTAAGCTACCAACAACATTCTTACATGCATTACTACATGAGATGATTTGTTCTAGGCCTTGGGAATGAATTTTTATTCTCTAGTTTATTTATCTAACTGAATGTGCAAGATGGCCTATCTCTCTTGAATGGAGAGAGTGATAATCGCTCTTCACAAAGCTTAAAACAATCCCTTATCACAACAAGCTGAAGGTGTTTCGATGGGGCATCCTAGAAGGAGGCTTAACCTCTTTTGCAAGACTCAAAAAGTATAACTTAAGGGATGGTAACTGTCCTTTTTGTTATGTTAAGGAGACCACACTACACATGCTTTGGTTCTACCAGATTACTCAAGACATTTGGTATAAAGCTAGATCAAAGTTATATGCCTTTATGGTGGCTAATAGTTGGTAGGAAGGGATTATAGGTCTAGAAATCTATGTTGATAAGATATTCAATATGATTATTGTTAATATGATCATCTCTTATCACATTTTGAAGACTGAATGTAAAGTTCTATTTGAAGAAGGGTTCTTAGTCAATGTTGTTGAGACAGTCTCTGATATCATTTCCATGTTCTTATTATAGCTGGAAGCAAAGTAAGTCGAAATGATAGCCCTTATGAACAAGAAAATAGAAAGTACTTCTTCATAGGTAGAACAAAGCTACAATCGGTTGAACTTAAGGATATTGAATCTTGAAGGTGATATTTAGAGGTTGGTTAGGTCTCTCTCCTCAAGTCCTGGTCATACTCTTGTTGGATCCTCTCAAGAAGTGTAAGGTTCTCCACACAATTCCATTGACGTGGATTGTGAAGACTATGGTCCAACGAGAGTTCCAAAGGAGATTGGCCCTCAATTCTAGCTTACACAACCTCTAAGCTGAAGGGAAAGAGATCATTTTTTTTAAACACCTACATGTCGTTGGTCTTCTGGCATCCCTAACGTCGTCACACGACGTCCTTATCATTAGTATATAGCTGACTGTTGCTCCACTGACGTTTCTAGCCGTTGGGCTTCCGATGTCCCTAACGTCGGTCACATGGCATCTTTGTCATTGGTATATAACCCACTGTCTTTGCACTGACATTGCCAGTCGTCGATCTTCCGACGTCCGATTTCGTCGGTCACTTGATGTCCTTGTCGTTGATATATAGCTGACCGTCACTCCACCGATGATGCTAGCCGTCGGTCTTCCAATGTCCCTAACGTCGGTCACATGGTGTCCTTGTCGTTGGTATACGGATGACCGTCTCTCCACCGATGTTTCCAGCCGTCGGTCTTCCGACGTCCCTAACGTTGGTCACATGGCGTCCACGTTGTGGAGACCGATGAAATGCGATGTCGAAATTCTGATGTCTTCGACGTCGCTGTAGCGACGACTATATGGGGTTTGGACAGTCAAATCCGAGATGACACGTGTTCACATTAAACGTCGCAATAGAGACGATACCTATGGCATCGAAAAAGTGACATCATGTGAAACGACGTTTGAGGGGGTCCGAGGTTTGTCGTTCTCTCGACAATATAAAGTGGGAATTGCATCGAACACGCTGTGAAAATTTGACCGAAATGTACTAGTGTCTGAAAGGATATGTCAAAGCCAAAGGGCTTCTTGAATTGCATTTACCACTACTCGGTACTCTGCTTCTGTTGAAGAAATTGCAATAGCATGTTGTTTCTTACAGGCCCAAGTGACAGGTCATGAACCAAGGCTGAAAACATAACCTGTAGTAGACTTCCGATCATCATGGTTGTCGGCCGTCGATCTTCCGACGTCCCTAACGTCAGTCACATGGCATCCAGGTTGTGGAGACCGACGAAATGGGACGTCGGAATTTCGATGTCTTCGACGTCACTGTAGTGACGACTATATGGGGTTTGAACAGTCAAATCCGAGATGACATGTGTTCACATTAAACGTCACAATAAAGACGATACGTATGGCATTGAAAAAGCGACGTCATGTAAAACGACGTTTGAGGGGGTCCGATGTTTGTCGTTCTCTCGACAATATAAAGTGGGAATTGCGTCGAACACGCTGTCAGAATTTGACCCAAATGTACTAGTGTCTGAAAGGATATGTCAAAGCCACAAGGCTTCTCGAATTGCATTTACCGCTACTCAGTACTCTGCTTCTGTTGAAGAAATTGCAATAGCCCATTGTTTCTTACAGGCCCAAGTGACAGGTCATGAACCAAGGCCGAAAACATTACATGTAGTAGACTTTCGATCATCATGGTTGTCAGCCCAATCTGAATCAGTGAAACCAACCAATAAAGGAGTCCCCCCTGAAATGTAATGTATCCCGAACTGAACTGTACCCTAGACATATTGAAGTATCATTTTAGCTGCTTTCCAACGACTTTCATGGGGTGTTTCCATATATTGGGAAACAAGACCAACAACAAAGGCTACCAACTAACTGACAGTACAAGGTGGCCTCAACTTCAGGAGAAGTACAGGTGGTAGCAAGATTGACTCCAGACTGGAAGGGAGAAGGGGTTGGTTTACAATCTTCCATGTGAAAGTGACGAAGAAGCTCACAAGCATACTTAGATTGGGAAAGAAAAATTCCTTCATTGGTTTGCAAAACTTGGAGGCCAAGGAAATAGTGCAAAAAACCTAAGTATGTCATTTCAAATTTCTTCTTAAGGTTGGTTTTCACATGGTTTAAAAGTTTTGAGTCACTACCAGTAAGGATAAGGTCATTAACATAAAGGAGAAAGATTATGAGATGGCTTCCTACTTTCTTGGTATAGACATTAAGATCACAATGACATCTAGAAAATCCGACGTCGATAAGAAAGATGTCCATTTTAGCATACCAAGCTCGGGGAGCTTGGTTAAGACCATAAATATATTTCTTAAGGCGACAAACAAGGCTAGAGTCATTCTGGACATAGTCAGGAGGTTGTTCCATGTAGATTTCTTCTTGCAAATCCCCATGCAAGAAGGCCGATTTAACATCCATCTGATGGACCTTCCATTTATGCGAGGTAGCAAGGGCAAGAACAAGGAATATGGAATTCATTTTGGCTACATAGGAAATGGTGTCATTATAGTCAATTCCATCAACTTGGGAAAATCCTTTGGCAACTAATTGAGCCTTGTGTCTTTCAACACTTCCATCTTATGCATACTTAGTTCCGTAGACCCATTTACATTTGACAAGTTTTCTTCCTTTTGGAAGAGGTACAAGATCCCAAGTATCATTTTCCATTAAAGAAAAATACTCCTCATTCATTGTTGTATCCCAATCTGGATGACCTGAAGCTTCTACAAATGTCTCTAGATCATGATTCTCTAAAACTTGAGCCAAAAGAGAAGAGGCTCGCTAGAATAAAGAGCGTGTTCGACGCTAATACGAAGGATCACCGACAAGACCACCAATTGCTTCTCGTGTTGAACGGATCCATCTAGGAAGTAGCGGTGCTGGTTCAGGTTCAGGTTCAATGGACTTATCTGGAGGAAGGTGAGCAGGGGAAGGTGGATTTTTCGTCCTCACTGTAATCATCTAAAGAAGAAACCAGAATAGGAATAGAAGAAGGCACAAACATTGAACATGGATCACAAGATGAAGAATGCACAATCTCCGAATTAGGCTCATAAACCAAAAGATTTTCATCAAATTTAACATCTCTTATAATAATACTTTCATTACAATGTGGTTGAAGAAGTATATAACCTTTGACATCTTCAAAATAAGCAACAAATATACACTTCTCACTTTTAGGATGCAATGCTTTCCTTTTCTCATCAGGAATGTGAGCCCATGCCATACTGCCAGATACATGGAAGTGACATACATCTGGTTTAATTTTAGTCCAAGCTTCTTTTGGTGTTATATTTTTAAGATCCTTTGTGGGAGTGGGATTTACTATGTAATTTACACAGTGATGGCGTCCGCCTAATACTTTAGACTTAATCCCTTATATTGGATCATACAATTAGCCATTTATTTTAATGTGCGGTTCTTTATCTTAGCAACACCATTTTGTTGTGGTGTATATGGAACAATGTGTTGCATTTGGATGCCCTGTGCAGTGCAGTAACTTGTAAAATTATTATTCACATATTCGTCTCCATTATATGTTCTTAACATTTGAATTTGATGTCTAAATTGCTTTTCTACAAGGGCCTTGTAGGCCAAAAACTTGTCAAAAACTTCACTCTGAAGTTTTAAGAAGTAAACCGAAGTACGTTTTAAAAAGTCATCCATGAAAGTTAAGAAATACTTGCACCCAGAAAAAGAAGGAGAAGAAAGTGGACCACACAAGTCACTATGAACAAGCTACAAAGGGCCCGAGTCGTGCCAAGAGGCACGTTTGTCAAAACTATCTCAATGATGTTTGTTGGGAACACTGTTGGACTCACCGACTACACTAAGAGGGGGGGTGGGGTGAACAATGTAGGGCTCTTTTTTTCTTAGAACTTCCCTTTCACAAAACTCATTAATTAGAAATAACTATTTACTCATTACTTATTGCTGTCATTTATAACCAGTTAAATGTGAACATACAACGACAACATATATCAACAACATATCATCAATAAATCATCACCACAAGGAACACAAAGAACACAAGATGTATGTACAATTTTATTTTTATTACGGACTACAATCCTTTTCTTATCAACAATAACTGAATAGAGTACAACTCTACAAGAGCACCAACTCTATAATGCAAGACTCGGCTTACACCCTCACCACCAACTGAGATGAGGCAACAATCCTCAACAAAAATCAATCTGTCAACAGGTACGTGACTTGTCGGTAGTGTAGCATGCGTATGTACACGCCCTACCAGTAGTACAACTCACGTATGTACGCGGTGTTACACATTATTTTCATCATCCCTATGACCGCTAATGATGTCAACCTATCTGTTGCCTTCAGAGGGGTCAGTGGCCTGAGTTCCTGAAGAAAGAAGAGAGAAGAACTTTTCCTGAGAAAATAAGTTGCATTCTCCTTTGTAAAAACCCTATTAAAGAGGATGTTCGCAGGTTGCTATATAGGCATGGTGCGAGGATGCCTGATTCTCGCAGGCTGCACCATAGCTGGGTTGCGAGAGATTCACAGGTTTCTCTATAAGCAGGGTGCGAGAATGCTCATACGTGGGAAAAATGGGCATATTCTCGATGCTTTTAGAAGGAGAAACTTCCATGGTGAGGTGGCATCCGAATGGTTTGGATCTTACTCGCTTTCATGATTTAGTGGGATCATCCTAACCTCCTCACCTTATCCTCTTCAGCTTATAAAAGGAGAGGAGCTCTCATGGAGAAAGTTAGTTGTTTTTGGCTTGGGATTGTTAGCTTGGTTATAGTAGCTTTGAGATTTTCTTTGTCAAGATAGATTGTGAGTAGCTATCAGATCCATGGAGCAAGAAGTGTGTGGGGAACAAAGGACAATTGGAAGGGACCTTACGACATCAAGGCCATGGTTATAATCTCTCTTTCACGTTTAATATGATTCTTTCCTATAAATCTTGTTATGTTTTATTGTATGATTCCTTGATCACATACATAGGTTTATATTGAGTTTATGCTATTGCTATCACTTTGGTTGGTTGCGTTCTTTTGCAGGTTCATCATTGTATGAGCGTTGGAACGGAGCTAGGATGGCAATGGCGGGAGGAAGCGACATTTAAATGGTATGTCACCCATCCCTCTTTAGTTAGTAAATTCAATATCTAAAACTTAAGGAAAGCGTCATGTTCTGGTGTGTTTTGTTCTAGATCTAGGTGGATCTAGGGAGATCAGTTAGTGTCTGCACCTACCGATTTATTGGATAACAAAATTGGAGACTCCACTGGGGAACAGATTGTTTCCTAGTTAGTCTAGTTTCCCTTCCTTTGATTGCTTGTTTTCTGGTTTCTGAGTTTGTGGGACATCCATCCAGACTCTCTGGATCTAGAATTTCACTTAGATTCCCTGTCCTTTTTCAAAATTTTCTTTGATTACAGACATTCTCACACTGTACCTCTCTACAACCTGTGAAAACCATTGATTTTCGCACCCTGCTGTTAGATCCAGTGTAAACTTCTCGCACCCTACCAATGTCTAGCCTGCAAGAATACCTACCTCTCGCACTATACTCCACTACTAGGATACAAACTTGTTTGTAAACTTTTTTGGATTGGGTCTTGTCATCTTTTGATGACCCAACTTTGCTTTGATCAACGGGATTGAGCTTTTGGAGCCTATATTGATCTGTTTACATTCTACTTGACATTCTTTGAGTTACTTTTAGCCACATTGGCTTTGTTTGGTTTTGAAGGATTAGTCTTTTGCTTTGAGTATGTTTCAATTACAAAGCGTGTGTTTTCTTTAGAATTGTTTAGGGAAAGATCAGATTTCTTCTGAATAGTTGGCTTTAAAAGAAAACTTTTAGTTTGGGTTTCTTTGTTTTAAGAAAGTTCATTATTGCTTTTAGTGAAATTTTTGAAGCAAAAGGATTTAATTTCTTGATTTATATTAGATTGGGGGCATCCTTGCATTTGAAGTAGCGAAATTGTATGATTCTTGGCATTTTTTAATCTTATATTCTGAAAAATTTTCCCCCTCATGGCCGGGGGGGGGGAGGCATGAATCGTGCATTGGTGTACAGTACCTTTTTCTCATTTTTTGAGAATCTTGATATTGATGAGTTTAATATATTTTGGGACATTGTGTATATGGGAATGATAAATGTTTTCTCCTTCTCGTAGCATAGTTTTCATTGAAATGAAAAGATTGCATCTTCATCTCTTTGCATAACTTTCGAGTCGGTCAAAACTCCATATTGTTCAAGCCATTTTAATATCAGTTGTAGTACCAATTGCAGTGAATTTTGAAATTTTTAAGAGTTGGTAATTATTACCGTTGTTGCCAGATGGTGCCACTAGCTACAAATACTATCAGAGGTATGTATTCACATATGTTTAAACTATTAATATTTAAAGGGTATTTGCAGAATAAGGGGTCTCTTGCCATGGATCCAGAAGGATCTCAATATCCAACACATTCAGAGGAATAATGCAACCTAGGTTTGATTATTCTGATATGCATCTATTTGTTATGACATTATTTTGATCTAGGTTGCATGTTGAAGCCATGACCATCATTCTAACCTTTGGTAAAAATTTAAGTCAAATTATTAGATTGATTAAAGTTGAGATCGTAGAGTTTATTCTCTAACCCAACTTTCTGTCAAGATAACATATTGTCGTAGTAAAAAAGACAGGTTGAAGAAATCACTTGTCATCTTGAGTGAAGGAGACTTGGAAGAAAAGAAACACACTCATTCTTGAGGACAAGACTCCAGGTTCTAGGTTTGATTAATTAAGTTAATAAGATTCAAATTTGCACATGACAAAGTTGATAACTACCCCTTTACAAGTAAACATTATAGTTGAGGTAGTAACCTTGGAAACGTATTATAATTGGTAGCATGTGAGCATATTGAGATAAATGCTTAATGTAATCATTTACCAGATACAACTAACATCTCCTCTAGGAGAAACTTCTTGTGTTGGTTCCAGGTTACCATGGATGAATGTTTGATCAAAACACTAGAAGAGTGTTGATGTCATTTTGTATTGTATTTCTTACTTTTGATCTTTGTTTCAGGCAAGTCTCGAGTGATATCTCTAAAGGAGCTACTGTGGCGATTATTCATGCTATTGTTTTGTTACTATTATCAAAAGAGTATTATTCTTGCTTGTTGTTTTGTTGACCTTGTTTCAGGTCACTGGTGATAACCATGAGGAAGATATAGTGAAGGTTACAGATGACAAGATATGAGATGAGACATGAAAAAGACTATGTACATGACCATATACATTCATGTACCATAGAATATGAAGAAGCTATTTTTGAGATCCAAAGTATCTCATATGGAGATTGACTATAAGGAACAACAGGATCCAAAGATGACCAAACATTAGAATTCATAGAAGACTTGGTCAAAGGATAATGAAGCCACCTTGATGGGAAGAAAAACTCGTTTCAAGTATGACTCAACCTTTCATATTTAGACTTGGTATTCAACACAAAGTATGCCTTGTAAGAGATGATGAAGTCCTTGTAGACTCAAAAGAAATCGAGAGTCCTGATCTCAAAAAGGATCAGATGAAGAGACATCTTCCAGGACCATGAGACAGATGCCATGAGAAGACTATATCATAGCTTCAGAGGAGATATGAAATCTTCTGGAATATTCCCTTGTTTCATTGACAAAGAAGGAATCCAATCAGAAAGACTATGATATGGATTCTTCCATGAGACTAGAAGAGAAGTCAACAATGACTTCCAAGATTGATCTATACAGATCAAGCATGTTGCATATGTACAAAGCCTGATGTGTGTCTAGAGGATTCTCCCAGAAAGAGGGAGAAGACTATGATGAGACACTTACTCCAGTAATTGGAGAAATAGTTCCAGTATTTATGAAGACAACCAGAACAACCATGATTCATATATAGTAAAAAGCAGGGGGAGAAATCCCCATATTTAAAATTGAGTGGCAGTTGGTGCATTACATTAGTTGGGTCATGGAAACATGACTACAATAAAATATAGAGTTACCTCCATGAAAGAAGAAGAGATACCTTCAGTATGAGTTATTGAGCAACTCTCCATTTCATATGAATTTGTTGTCATGATGAAGTAGAGGAGTTACTCTCATATTTCAGCAGTCATAGTGAGAATGGAGCAACCATTCTCAGCTTCAGAGCAGCTGCAGGTGCAGAGTCCCAGTTCCAAAAGGAACAGTTGCAGAAAGAGGAGAGGAAATACTCTCAGGCAGTGACATAGATAGTGCTTTGTAGAGAGCACATAGAGCTAGCACATGTTTGTGCAGATTGAGTTGCAACTGAGAAAATGTACCAGATTGGTACAATGTAATGTGAAAATTTGGTTTGAAGTTGAAGATAGAAAGACTGAGGTATATAGGTTGAAGAAGGATTTGTACAGGATGAAGCAAGCTCCTAGAGCTTGATATGGCAGAATTGACAGTTTCCTGAAGAGCTTGGGCTTTACCAAGAGTAAAGTTGATTCTAACCTTTACCTCAAGGTTATGAATGATGTGTCGGTGATGTTACTACTATATGTAGATGATGTATTCTTGACAAGATGAAGAAAATCTCACCACAGATTGCAGAAGAAGATCACTACAAAGTTTGATGAAAGACCTAATGCTTTATCTCTTAGATATTGAAGTTTGGCAGAGCCTAGAGAAGATCTTCCTTAACCAAGGGAAGTATGCAGTTGAAATAATGAAGAGGTTTAATATGTTGGAATGTAAATCCATGTACACACCCATAGAAACAAAGTTCAAGCTCTTGGTAGATACCTCGTCAGAATCGGTTGATGCTACTCTGTACAGACATATTATCGGTTTGTTGATGTATCTGACGAATACGAGGTTATATATATGTTTTGCCGTGAACACCTTGAGTTAGTATCTGGTAGAGCCCAAACGTGTTCATGTTGTTGTCGCAAAACATGTGATGAGATACCTTAAGGGTACGTTGGATTTTGGTCTATGTTATACTAGATATCATGACTTCAGATTGTATGAATATATTGATTCAGATTGAGCTGGAAGTGTTTCTAGTAGAAAGATCACTTCAGGATGGTGTTTCAGTATAGGGTCAGCCATGACTTCATGGCAGAGTAGGGATAAATCCAACATTGCTCCCAGCACGACAGAAGCGAAATACATTACTGCTTGTTTCACCAGTTGTGAAGCCATATGCCTTCGGATGTTATTGACAGATCTGTTTTTTCTGGAGATGGAATCCATCGTGATCCTATGTGATAACCATAGTTGTATAAAGATGATGTGTTCCATGATGAGTCGAAGCACATAGAGATCAGGTATCACTTCATTCATGATATGATGCAGAGAGGAGCTATAAAGCTCCAATATGTTGGCACAGATGAACATGTTGCAGATGTGTTGACCAAGCCTTTGTCTCATGTAAAGTTTGAGCTCTTTCGAGAAAATCTTGGTATAGTCCGAAAGGACCTCCCTCGAAAGGGGGAGTAGTGCTAATGATACTATGGTATCCTAACCAATATCGGGTAGCTTAGTTAGGATTTTATATCCTAGGGGATTGATCATTCCTGGACAGATCCCGAAGGTTCGGAAGGATGGGCTGTCAAAGTACTTGTGCATGTATATTCTAGCTTTGGTCAGTAGTGGTAGCTTCGTTAGGATTTTATATCCTAGGGAATATTTTGATTCCTAGGTAGATGCTTTGGATCTGTCAGAGTACCACAAGATGTTGATGTCAACCTCATGCTGAATATTTCTAGCTTCGTGTTGATGTTGTTGTGATGCCATCTTTATGCTGAAAATTTCCAGCTTCGTGCTAATGTTGTTGAGATGCCAGCTTCGTGTTGATGTTGTTGAGATGCCAGCCTAGTGTTGAATATTTCCAGCTTCGTGTTGATGTTGTTGAGATGTCAGCTTCGTGATGAATATTTACAGCCTAGTGTTGTTTTTGATGATGCTCCAGCCTTCGTGTTGTCATGATTTTGTTGTTGATGATGCTCTGACCTTCATGTTGTGATGTTGTTGTTGTTGATGATGCTCCAGCCTTCATGCTGTGATGTTGTTGTTGATGATGTTGTATCAGCCTTGTATTGCTATTGATGATGATGATGTATTAGCGTTATACTAATCCATGTTGATGCAGATGATGATGATGTCACTTCAGCTTCTTGCTGAAGATGATGATGATGATGCCACTTCAACTTCTTGCTGATGATGATGCCACTTCAGCTTCTTGCTGATGATGATTCCACTTCAGCTTCTTGCTGAAGATGATCATGTTATTTCAGCATTAATGATGAAGATGATGATGTCACTTTAGCCTCATGCTAAAGATGTTGATGATATTACTTTAGCCTCATGCTAAAGAAGATGATGATGTTACTTTAGCCTCATGCTAAATATTTTGATGATATTACTTTAGCCTCATGCTAAAGAAGATGATGATGTTACTTTAGCCTCACGCTAAAGAAGATGATGATGTTACTTTAGTCTCATGTTGATGAAGATGATGATGCCACTCCAGCTCCATGAAGTGAACGATGTTGTTGAGAAAAGCTTCTGATGATTTACAAATATTCCAGTCAGTGTTCCAGATGTTGTTGATGTTGCTTCCCTCTCTCTCTCCTGATGATGTTGTATTGAGTTGTGTCTGTAGAATACCCTTCTTGTTAAGGGGGGGTGTTGAAATATTGTAACTACAAAGAGTATTCTATTTATTATTGAGTTATTATTCATTAGATCAATCCTCTTTTGTGGATTGATCATGTTGGTCATTGTAATTGACCAAATCCCCTTTTGTGGATTGGTCAAGCCTTAAATATATTATGCAAATTGAGAAGTCACCCCCCAGGATAATTAAAGTGGTTTTAACCACTAAGAAGACAAGTCGGCCCTGCCCAATGAAGAGACACCTTTTCATCACCTGCTAGTTTGTATAAATAAAGGAATCCAACGCCTCATTTGTTCACTCACTCATTCGATCATCCAATGCACAAGTTTGGTAGTTGCAGTTGGGAGAAGAGGGAAGAGAGAGGCGCATTGCTCAGTGTTGGATATTCTCTAGTGTTTTGGTTTATTGTCTTGGCATTGTATTGGCTATCTATATTAAGGAAGTTTTTGCTGGGTTTTCTTCCCCATGAGAGTTTACCAAGATAAATGTTATGTATCTTGTGATTGTGTTTCTCTCAGTGATCATACCTATGGTATTGTTATCTATTAAAGTGAAAAGAAACCTAATAATATCTCAAAACTTAACACTTTCCTACATTGATCTAAAATTTGTAGGCATGTTTTCCTTCAAAGTTAGAATACCTTGTTGCAGAGGGTTGGTGATGAGAATATTCAATTTGTGATGTCCTGACTTAATCTTTAATATTTTATTGTCCATGTTGATTGTTGTAACTTGAGATGGTTCTTGGTTGCTTAGAAACCATATCAAGATGAACCAACTTTAGATCCAATCTAGCTCTTGGACCAGAGGGGAATCCCTCAAAGACAAATAAAAATTGGTTGCTCAATTTTACTAAGAAACAACTCACATCATTAAGCACAAATGTCAAATTTGAATGTTGAAGAAAAGGATAAACAAGGTTGAAGATAACGATAACAACAAAAAAGGATGTAACTTTAGAGATTAGAAGCATAATCCATTGAGAATGAAATCTCATAGAACAAAGCATAAAGTTGATAGGTGGGTGGTAGAAGAAAATAGAAGCACTATTGTTCGAAAATAGAAGCACTATTTTTCAAAAATAGAGAGAAAGTGGATTGTTGGGCATTGTTTTAATGAATCTAGCTCTAAAATAAATGTAATACATTGAGCATGAAAATGAATTCATTATCAAAACATTCAATTCAATCTTAATAGTGGTTTATTGAACATATATAAAGTGCAGGAAAGGGTCATAACTGAAATCCTTTCACTATAAATCTTACTTATGCAGAAATAATTCACACATAAACAAGACTTGATAAAAATATTCATTTAACAGTGGATGTAGTACCAAAGTGTTAACTTGCACATTAAGATTGCATAGAGAAGAACAAATATGGAATTTTGAAAAAGCGTAACACTAAAAATAGAAAAAAAAAACCAGGGTTTTATTGTTATAAGAGATGAATCCAATGAATCTCTTTGAATCATAAAATTTTACAGAATCGATAGCCCCATGGGTTCATCAAAGAGACCAAAATCATCTTTATTGTTGAAATTTTCTCCATACCCCCATTTTGTCAAATCCTTTGTTGCTTTTTTTTATAACTCTTGAATGTTATTGTGATGCCTTCAAATATGAAATTGTTAGCTTATTTGTTGCCTTAAAATTTGATATCGTCGGACATAAATCAATTATTACAAGTTTTTGTAGAACAATTTCATAGCTTATACAATTACCATCCATTATGAACTTGTCGTAAAGAAACTAACTAAAACTTATCTAAATGCTCAATACGAGCCAATATTTTAGAAACCGCTTCATATAAATAGAACAAATTGATAATGATTAATCATGCAAATGTCCATTTGCATGTTTAACACATAACAAGAAAATATTGATGCGAATCTGATTAAAAAACCTGTAAATTCGATCTTCTATGAGTGACAAGACCTTCATATGATCTGACTTGATAACTAAACTGGAGATCAAACCATAAATTTTGTTGATGACAGAGACTTCAACTTATGTGACTTTGGTGTAATAATTCTTCATGGTTGCATTAGAACGTGTCAACTTATATTTGGTTGTGAACTGAACCTTTTGATAAAACAACAATAGGTATAAATGAGTGTTAAGTTGAACTCATCGTACTTTCCATGTACATACATCTGACTGCACAAGTATCTTTATTTTGATGATCTGGTATTATAACTTAACATAGCTTGGCAGGTTCTTATTCAATAACACGTGGTAGGCTCTGATTGAGTGATGCATGGTCATATGTGGTAGACATTGATTCAAAGGTGTCAGCAATACATATTAATAATAATATTTCATAAAGCAATACGTATTACCTCTACCATTAAGCTACGTTGTATGCTTATTAGTGGAAAGTTATTTCCCACGGGGGGTCACTCGTGGTTTTGAAAACCACTGAGGGAGGGGCCGCACTCGTTCCTTTAATTGATGTGTTGCATTCTTTGAAACCACTTTATATCATCGTGGGGGATCCCCTTTTTATTAAACATTTTGTCATCAGGAGGGGTTGTGGTTCATTGTAAGTCGTTGATTTATTTGTTGGAGCGCACAATTCCTTGCAAACAACGCAAAGTTTATTAACATATAAAAACAAAGTTTAAAATGAAATTAAAATAACTTATATAAAACTAAATTATATTAAAATCAATACGAAATTAATAAAAGTATTACTAACGTTTAAAATTTATATAACTATTATTTACAAAAAGTAATTAAACCTAAAATTAAAGAAATTATAAGAATTAAAACATATTAACTAATTAATATCTATTTATAACTAATTAATATATATATATATATATTAAAAATTTAAACGATGTTACAACATTGGCGTTGCCTCGCATACCTTCAAATCAAGATTGATTGAAAATTTTAAATCATTTGTCTTCCATATCCATCACTACAAAACCATGTTTATTGACAAAATAGTTGGCCTCGATAGGTTCATATTTCTATATCCTTGTTAACATATTAGGTAGATCATCATCCATGAGTACGAAGCACATGTGGGTTTGCTAGAGGTGGTGGACTAAATTCATTCCAAAAGAATGTAGAGATAATGTTTGTATGGTGCTTTGATCAACAACAACATGCATGACCTAAGCCGTTAAAGTGAACTAGAATGTGTGTATTAGCCCTCATTATGTAACAAATGAAAAGTTTGCTTCTATCAAGAGGATCCTTGTTAAAGCATTCTCCTTGGCGTCGTTCTTTTTAGAGTTTTGTAGAAAACACAATGTTAATAACCAACTTATGTGAAACCACAACTAACTCTTCCTTGGTGAATGGGAAAAATATCGCTCAAATCATGGTAGACTACCTTCGTCCGCTTTGAAATAGTGTGTTTGAACCAATTAAACTAATCCACCAAGCTTTCATGTATTGTACTTATACATAGACATTGAAATACTCACAGAAATAAGATTACCAAAACTAATCTAAGAGATGGAATAAGATGGAATAAGATGGAATAAACAATGCTAAGTAAAATATGTAGATTAAGGTTGGTTGTCATTGATGTCAACCCTTGAAGAAAGACTTGTAGCACAAAGGTTTGGGTAATGGACCCAATATTGTTTGATGTAAATATGACTCATTATTGTTTTGTAATTGTTGATAAGAAGTAAATATGGATGAACTCCAAAGTGGTCCCCTTATGGTGAAAGCCCTCACGGGAAGATGCTTTGTGGAGTAAGATAACCCATGCTTAATTGTGGAATAATGAGATGAAGGAAAGCAAATTTGTCAGGGAAAATATCCTAGATGGATAGTGCTTGTCATGTCATTTCTGGTGGTATGTGGAACGTCACATAATTCTTCACGGCTAGAGAGTTATGGCCATGAGAAGTTGGAGACCCTAGGTTTGGGTAATGGACCCAAGTTTGTTTGATGGGTAACAATATGAGTTATGATATATTTTCAGATAATACTATTCTAAATGGATAGTACATGTCATGTCATTTNCCCCAAAAGGTCAAAGTAATCAAAGTGGTTTAAGAGATTTTAAAAGGTAAATAATAAAGTGAAGTGATGAGTGTATTATAATTCAAAGTGAATACAAAATAAATTATTTCAATAATAAATTTAATGGAGAAATTAGAAGTGGACCCAACCCTAAAATAAGGAAAGTGGGCCATGTGACCTAGAAGGTGTTTTTAAGGAAGCTACTTGGAGAATATAAATAAGAGGCAAAGCTCTCTCATTTGAATCACACTTGAGCATATTGAATATATATATGTGTCTGAGGTAACCAAGGATATTTAAACCAGAATTCTGAGTGAAGGTGAAGAAAAAAAGGCCGAAATGCAAGGAAGGATAAATTATTTTGATGGTGTTTTCTAAGGTATGTTATTTACAGGTCATCTTACCGTTTTCGATATAACTTTTTTTCTATAATGATTAAGACTGTGAAATTGCTATGAAAGTGAGAAAACATATCCAAGTATCCGTGGTAAAAAATCAGCTTGTGGGTCGTTGTATTTTGGGAGTTACACTCCGTGGAAAATAGGGTTTGTGGCCAGTCCTAAATCTAGTCAAAATCAGGTGTTTCAGGTAAAAACGTCATAACTTCTTCATAACAGATCCAAATTCAGTGAGACAAAAGGTGTTGGTTAGGGGAAAGTCTGTAGTATGCTTTGTAATAGTATTAGATCAATTCATCAAATATTTTGTGTGGGGCACACTCTACAAGGTCGCTCCCTAGAATAAGCCAGAATTCAGCAAGGTATGACATTTTTGCTATAACTCATTTTATGAGAGGTTCCAAGTAGTGACAATTGGAGGAATTGCATAAAACACATTGAAGAACATTGTGTATCAGTTTCAGATCTTTATACATTACAGGTTTAAAATTATGATTACTTCAAGTTAGGGTTGTTGACTAATCCAAAACTAAGCATGTAAGACTAAAGAAAAGTTTGATGAAAATGCTAGTCTCTTGTTTTTAAAGTTAAGGAAGGTTTGCAGGAATGTGATCATATACACCAAGTCTATTACAAAGCTAAAAATCAGATTTGGATGATGAAATTGATGAGGGCTTTTGGTTGAGGTACATGGTTGAGACAAGTAGTTGATGAGTTGGCACATACATGAGGTGTATAGTTGATGATGTTAGTACATATTGATGAGTAGTTGACACATGATTGGTACATACTTGGTACATGGTTGGATGCACTTTTTTATGGTACATGTTGATTACAGGTTGGTGCATGGTTGATGTACTTGTTTATGGTACAGGTTGATTACAGGTTGAGGTACAGGTTGATGCATGGTTCAAATTTATTGGTACAGGTTTACAGCGGTATATCTCACAGTGACAGGTTGACAGTGGTTCCATCATTCTACTTCTACTTCAGGGTGGCAGGACGGGGCAATGACATGTGGTTGTAGCCACCTTCCGGTTGTAGCCAGAGAACATTGGGGGTTGTAGCCTCCTTCTGGTTGTAGTCAGAGAATTGGGGAGTTGGAGCTTCCCTCAGATTGTAGCCTAAGAAACTAGGGGGTTGGAGCCTCCTTCCAGTTGTAGCTGGAAAACAAAAGAAGTTGGTGCTTCCAATGAATGTAATTCTTCAAGACATATAAGAAAAAACATTCCGTGGTTTTCTCCTGATTTGGGTTTCCACGCAAAACACTGGTGTACTGTGTATGTGTGTGATTGTTTATTTATTACTTCTCATTATTGGATAATGATTATACATTGATATAACATTTGAAGAAAAATGATTATAATTACGCTATTACTGATTCACCCCCCCTCTCAATAATCTAACAATTGGAATCAGAGCAGGTTCCTTTAGAAATCAGTTTAACCACTGAAAGGTAGATCATGGAGAGTACCAACTCGTATAAAAATGGAATACCTCAGTTTGATGGACATAAGTATGTTTTTTGGAGCATAAGGATGAAGACATATATACAGGCACAAGGATTTCAAGTTTGGCAATCAATTGTAGATGGATACACAGCACCAACAGTTCCACCAACAAATGACAAAACAATGAAACTCGGTGAGAATAATTCCAAAGCCCTAAATGCACTTTTGAATGGTCTCAGTGATACGGTATTCGCCAAAGTTGCACATTGTAAATCTGCTAAAGAGATTTGGGACAAGCTTTGAAATATTTATGAAGGAGATTCAAAAGTCAAAGCAACAAAGCTTCAAACTTACAGAGGTCAGTTCGAACAACTAAAAATGAAGGAAGATGAAGATATCGCAGCCTACTTCTTACGAGTCGATGAAACAATGAATGCAATCATAGGATTGGAAGAAGAAATCGAAGAATCTGTAATTGTTCAAAAGGTACTGAGATCTCTTCCTATGAGATTCAACCCTAAGATATCAGCACTAGAAGAAAGATCGGATCTAAACTCAATAAGCATGGACGAACTGCATGGAATCTTCACATCATATGAGATGAGAACTGAACAGGAAAATCCAGATGTAAAATAAGCAGCCTTCAAAGCATCCAAAAGATCAAAGCAAAAGAAAAAGGAACAAGAAGAATATAGCAGCAACAACGACGTCTCGGAAGATGATGAAGAAGTGGCCAACTTCATCAAAAGACTAAACAAGGGAACCAACGGTAGGTACATAGGTAAGCTTCATTTAATTTGTTTTAATTGTGATGGTATTGGTCATTTTGTTAACAAATGTCCTCATAAGAAAAAGAGAAATGATGAAGGTTACTCAAAAGGTAGACAAACATATAAAGGTAAAAGAACTACAAAGAAAGTTTTCAAGAAAAACTTTTGCAACAAAGAAGACATCTCATCATCAGATGAAGATGAAGTCGGTGACAGTGAAACAGGGAGAGTTCTATTCATGGCAGTAGAAGACTCTAAAAAATAATATGAAGAAACACATGAAGAAGAAATTGAAGAGGCAGAAGTTGACTTCTGAGAAAAATTAATGAGTGCCATAGAAGTTATCAGAAGAGAAAAGAAGAAAAACAAGAAACTACAGGCAGAACTAGATAAGAAAAAAGACACTCAAGAAC
>JASDQU011178981.1:37677-51043 GCA_032191745.1 Picea mariana | reverse complement strand
ACAATTTCCTTTTTATTACGAACTACAATCCTTGGGTTATCAACAAAAACTGAATAGAGTTACAACTCTACAAGAGCACCAACTCTACAATGCAAGACTCATCTTACACAACTTAGCACCAATTGAGAGGAGGATTCAATCCTCAATAGATACCAATCTGTCAATAGGTATGTGACCTATCAGTAGTGCAACATGCGTATGTATGCAACCTACCAATAATCCATCTCACGTATGTACGCGACCTGTCTGTAATAAAACTTGCGTATGCCTTCTTAACAATTAGGGTCTTCTCTCCTTGATAAACTTAGATCCTCTGTAGCCTTCAGTCATATACACTTTTGTCTTTCACTGTCCAATCTGAACCATAATCAATCACAACACATCTATTCTTTTCAACAACTTACTCACGCTTCTCAACCATACAATATGAATGCTACTTAATCACGTATAAGAAACCAATATACTATGGAAATCATATCATTATTGAGCCATAAGAGTCTTTATCACTCTATCAATCAACCAACATAACCATATCACAAAATTCATACCAAGAATTCCTTAATAATTCACCATACAATAAGAAAGAGTATCCATCAAGACAACTATGTAACCATACTAGAATTTCTATGGCAGATCTAAGCCCATAAAATGAAGATCTTGAATCTACTTCAGCCTTCAAGATCCTGGCACCAACTCACACTCAAGTATTCATGACTTCCACAAACTGTACATTCCCTAACCTCTTTCAGCCCGCGTGTGTACACGCTTTGTCTTACTTCTACCCGTGTATGTACGTGCTCTGGTCCACTACTGATCACGTACTCCTTCATAAACTAGGGTTTCTAAACTTTCGAAACTTGAGTCATCATGATCTTATAATTACTCAAACTTTGACGTGTCCATGTGATCCTCCAGTCAATCTCTCTCTCAGAATAAATCTTCAATATATGCTCAAGAGATATATCTTTACAAGAGACCCCTTGCCTCTTATTTATACTCTCCAAGTAGCTTCCTTAGAAGCATCTTGTTGGCCACTTTGTCCACATAGCCACTTTGTTCACATAGTCACCTATGTCCAACTTTTTCCAATTGGCCAGTTTTCCATATATCCAATAGCCACTTGACCACTTAATCCACTTTCCTCATTTTAGGGTTAACCCTCTTATAACCACTTTCCATAATTAGAAAGTTCTCCATTTACTTTATTATTTAAATAATCCTCTTTGACTTTATTGCTTCACTTTATTTTTTAAATAATATCTTTTTTGTAAGCACTTTGACTTCTTTGACCTTTTGGGGCTTCTAGCCATCATATGAGGGTCCTCCAACTTCGTAAGGCCATAACTCTCAAACCGTGAGGAGTTATGTGACGTTCCACATACCACTAGAAATGGAATGACAGGCACTGTCCATCTAGGATAGTTTCATTGACAAATTCATTGATCTTATTCTCATTATTATACAATTAAGTATGGGTTCTCTAACCATACTTCTAGGATAACTCAACCGCAAAGCATCTTCCCGTGAGGGATTTCACCATAAGGGGACCACTTTGGAGTTCATCCATTTGTACTTACTATCAACCATGATAATACTATAATGAGTCATATTTACATCAAACCAACTTGGAATAACCCATGACAACACATTACTATGACATTGTCCCTTTGTCATTGATTCTATGCATGACCACATGATCCAATGATCAATACATTAATCAATCCATCTATTCATCATATATCGATGAAAAAACATTGATATGCATATTCATCTATGCATCACATCATATATCAATGACTCCACTTGACATCAAAGACACTACATACTTCATTAATAAACTATGACAAGACATTGTTCCTTTGACATCAATCCTTTTGACATCAATGACAACATGATCCAATAGTAACTGTAGTAGGTTGTGGATCTGGTGTAGTACTAGTAGTTACTTTTTCTCTATCGGGTTTACTTGGAGGTGTGTCATATGTCATAGTACGAGTGGTCAAACCTATCCCATTAAACATGTAAATGTGTGCACTTGACGAAAATTCCTCATTAGGAGGATGATTTGGATTACCTCTTGTCGGAGGTGCAGTATCTTGGGAAACCAGTGACTGCTGCTGTGGAAAAGATTTGTCAATACAACGGGTTGAAAATTTCCTTTAAACATTTTGGCAACTTCGTCTCGATGAGGAAAATCTCATGTGTAGTGATCTTCACCAAAAATGAGACATGGAAATTTCGGTTTGCGTTGTGGTCATTTCTTAGTAGCAGGTGGTTGTGTTTGTGTTTTTGCATTTTCGATTTGATTATTATTTTTCTTGGGTTTATTATTAGTTTTTTTCTTCCCCTCTAACTGTCATGGAGAAGCATATTGAACTGCATTCACCTTGGATATTTGAGTCGGGGGGCATTTGATGAGAGTGATTCGATCAAGTAGCGGGGGAAGTGAAAAAGGTAAAGATATCAAATAGGAAGGAGACAAAGGAGCTATAAATGCCAAAACTCATCCCTGTGTATAATGTCATTAATCCTAGCATAGAAGTTCTATGTTTGAAGCATATCGAAGTCCATCCTCACCAAAGTAATCACATTCAATTTTTTTATTAGTGATACCATCAATTACATGATGTAGTGGTAAAAATTGCATAGTATCATAGATACCACAAAAATCTTCCCTTGTCTTAGCATAGAAAACTAGTTGATCAGGTGATCCAACACCAATGAATGTAGTATCAATTCATACAATGGAAAGTATATTGGTTTTTATTTACCTCACACCTTGAAATCATTTTAAAGCTACTTTCCCCAAAACCCATATTAGATGAAAACGTTTTTTAATATTTCACAAGTAAATATAACCCAATCGAGGTGATCAAGCACTGGTAGAAGGGCAAGAATATGTTCCCCAAGTCTCTGTGTAATATCTACCCTATTGACTATTCGAAAACAGAAGTATTCCAACATAGGACGAACACCTTCAATAACCACTCACACAACCCCATCAGAGATCAACATACCAATGTTTTTACGTAGTAAAACCCTTGTGGGGAAACATCCATGGCCCTAACCAATGTGGCCACTTGGATCAATTTATTAATGAAAAATAAAAATATTACAAAGATATTTACAAGATAATTTCTCACAATCAATCATCGAAAAATGACCCTCCATTCTCTTTAAATAGAGATCATCGACCAATCGAGTGTTAAGCCACATATCAATATAGTCTTTAAGATTGAGGAGAATATGAATTGCTGGATCACTCTATGTCGGGAGCATATCATGACCATCAGATTACGTAACTACAAGTGCATACTAATGCATACTAAAGAAACACACTAACAAATACACTTTTACCTAACGACACAAATTTAGACCAAGTTCATATGTATAAATATCCTAACATCCCCCCTTAAGAACAACGTGGGATAGGATTGAAGGATTTACAAAGGAAACACAATAGGAGAAGGAAGAAGGCATTAGAGCCTATACCCCCTTAATGACATCTTCCCGAACTCTTAATGTAGGTCGAAGTTTGGAAAAATTCGCTTCTGTAAGAGACTTTGAGAAAATGTTTGCAACTTGATCTTCTGTAGGGAAAACGAGCACTTCAATAACTCGATCATGAATGATCTTTCTGATGAAGTGCATGTGTAGATCGATGTGTTTTCTATGACGATGTTGAACTGGATATTTGGCGAGCTTGATGGCACTCTTATTGTCTAACCAGAGGGTAGTTGGATGTTGCTACTGGAATCCAAACTCTGAAATGATCTATCGAAGACATAAGGATTCTTGACTTGCATTAACTATTGCTCAATACTCTACTTCTGCTGAAGAAAGTGAAATAACATGTTGTTTCTTATAGGTCCAAATGACAGGTCCTAAACCAAGGCTAAAAACATAATCTACAATATAGTTTTGATCATTAGGGTCATCGGCCTAATCTAAATCAGTGAAACCAACCGATAAAGGAGTCCCCCTTATTTGTAATATATCTCGAACTGAACTGTACCTCAGACATACTAAAGTATCCTTTTAGTTTATTTCCAATGGCCTTCATGGGGTGTTTTCATATACCAGGCAACAAGACCAACATCAAAGGAAATATCAAGACGGGTATTATTCAAGTATAAGAGGCTACCAACTAACTAATTGTACAAGGTGGAATCAACTTCAGGAGAATTACAAGTGGCAATAAGTTTGAATCTAGAGTGCAAGGGATAAGGGTCTAGTTTTGAATCTTCCATGTGAAAGTGACGAAGAAGGTCACAAGCATACTTAGACTAGACAAGAAAAATTCCTTCCTTGGTTTTCAAAACTTGGAGGCCAAGGAAAAAGTGAAAAGAGCCTAAGTTGGTCATTTAAAATTTCTTCTTATGGCTGGTTTTAGGATGGTTTAAAGGTTTTAGGTCACTACCAGTGAGGATAAGGTCTTCAACATAAATAAAAATGATTATGAGATGGCTTCCTACTTTCTTGGTATAGACATTAGGATAATAATGACATCTAGAAAAGATGGTGTCAAGAATAAAGTTGTCCATTTTGGCATACCAAGCTCAGGGATCTTGTTTAAGACCATGAAGATATTTCTTAAGGCGAAAAACACAACTAGAGCCATTTTGGAGATAGCCAATAGTTTATTCCATGTAGATTTCTTATTGAAAATTCCCATGCAAGAAATCATATTTAACATCCATCTGATGGACCTCCCATTTATGTGAGGCTGCAAGGGATAGAACAAGGTGGATGGAATTCATTTTAGCTACAAGGGAAAAGGTTTCATTATAGTCAATGCCTTCAACTTGGGATAATCCTTTGGAAACTAACTGAGCCATGTGTCATTCAACAATTCCATCTGATGCATACTTACTTTTGTAGACCCATTTATATTTGACAAGTTTTCTTCCTTTTGGAAGAGGTACAAGATCCCAAGTATCATTTTCCATTAAAGAACGATACTCTTCATTAATTTTTTTATCCCAATCTAGATGACCTAAAGCTTCTGCAAATATCTCTCAATCACGAGTCTCTGAAACTTAATCCAAAGGAGAATAATCTCATCGTAGTTGTGAACATGTTTGATGTTGATCTGAAGGATCAATGACAATATCACCAACTGCTTCTCATGTTGAATGGACCCATCTAGGAAGTAGTGGTGTTGGTGTAGGTTCATGTTTAATGGACTCATCTGGAGGAAGTGTTGATACATGTATCATTGGACAGGTACTTGCACATAGGCTTGGTGTCTAGCATGTGGAAGTTGTCCAAAGTATTCTAAGTGTGATACTTTACTTTAATTAAAGGTTCATTTATTAAAGTAAAGTGATTTTATTTAGTAAGTTTGGTTGTATTTAAGGAAATACTTTAATTAGAATTGGTGATATAAATCATAGCCACTGGTCTCAAGTGAGGTGAGAAGTAATCTCAACCATCAATCACTTTATAGATTAGGGTTAGGTCATAACTCAATCATATAAAACCAAGGCTAGGGTGAAAGAGAATATACTTTTACATAGAGGTAGAAAAGAAGGACTTTTGGTTGTGTGGAGTCATTGGAGAGTGTAGAAGCAAATAAGAACTTTTTCTTACACATTCTATGAGTGAGTGAGATCTCATAGAGAGTGGGTGAAGATTGTTTCATCCAAGTGTTTATGTAGAGATAGTTGGATCACAAAGGACTTTGATTCAAAGAGATCTTGGATAGGTGGAGAAGGACTTCCATATAGAGATCTAGGAAAAATGAAGAGAGAGAGCAGTCGTACAACAAAAGGACAGGCCATTGTGGACAATGTAGGTTTTTTGCTACGGGTCACACATATAGTGTGGGTTTTGGAATTACAATTGCATAGATAGTGCAAGACAACATGGGTATTAGGGTAAAAGATGTGGTGTTTCCATACAAGATTGTGTAGTAGGTTTGGCAACAGATCACGTAGTCATGTGCAGATGTACTTTGTTTTTTTTTCTATTTGGGTCATTTTCCTTGTAAGGGATCCCTTGTAAGCCTTGAATATATTTGAATGATAATATTAGTTGATGGGTAGAATATCTTTGTGTATTGTGCATGAGATTTTGGTTTTCTTATTTATGCTTCCGATGTAATGTTTAGTTGAATCATAACTCAGTTGTGTTTTTACTCAATAAGCGATTATTTGGAATTAACTGTAGGGTGATGGGTTGGGGGAAATTTCAACATGGTATCATAGCATGTTGAAATAATTAAAATGGTATCATAGAAGTCGCTTTGAGAGGGATCCAATCTCAGGTTACACAAATGGGAGATCTACTGGATCAGGAGTGCCATGGTGGGTGTTTGAAGGACTAAGTAAAGATCCATTGTCTTTTGTAGAAGATATATCAGATCTGCAAGGAGATCTTATCATATCGATAACCAACAATAAGAAATCGAAGGAAAATTTTCAAGGTAACAGACGTACTGAAGCAAAACTAGGGTTTTTTAGTCGTACAGATTTGTACGTAGGTTGCAGAAGGAACATGCACCTACATATGTAGGTGTATTTAGAGACATATATGTATATGTGGGTACATACGTAAGTTCCAATGGTGACAGGAACATATAGATGAGTAGAGGACAATACAGGGGCAGTCTCACTAGAAGGTTATCAGATCATATCTTGGATATTGAAACTGCATTGCGATTTGAGGATAGGTTGGATGGGGTTTCTAGCTACAGTCCTTGGAAGGAGAGGACCATGTTGGTGTTTATGGAGAACATGATCTGGTAATTTTTTAATAGTTATATCACTCCTCCAATGGATGCAGCAAAACTGTTCATTCATAATCAAAAGGATGTGAAAGCTAGGCACATAATTCTAGATGGAGTGAAGGATAATTTGATCCCTCATTTATTGGGGAAGACAACTGTTAGGGACAAGTGGGAGGTTCTGAAGGGTTTCTTTCATAGTAAGAATGATAATCACAAAATGGTGTTGAGAGAGAATCTTAGAGACACCAATATGACAGGATCAGACATGGTGACAAGTTATCTCACTCAAATCCGACAGGTTCAAGTTGAAATGGCTACAGTTGGGGAGATAGTGACATTTTTAGAATTGATGAGGATGAAATTAAAGGATTCATGAAGAAATTGACACCATTCATCAAAGGTATCATAGCACCTAAGAGCCTCCTTTATTGGTCAAGGTTGTGGGATGACTTTATTCAGGAGGAACTTCAAGATGAAGAACTGAATGGGGGCCAACACAAGAATGATAACGACAACATTGATCTTGCCATCAAGGAAAAGAAGGGCAAGTTCAAGAATATTTTCAGTGGAGAATCTACCTATCAATACGAAAAGAAGGACATGAGAAAAGTTGAGTGCTTTTCATGTCACAAGTTTGGGCAGTATGCATGGCAATGTTTGAACAAGAAGAAGGGAAGAAATGAAACACAACCAAAGGTAGTTTTATCAAAAAAGACTCAAATGGATGAGTTTTGAAAGAAATTTGAATAGACAGAGTTCTTATTTGTTTCCCATACTTCCTTGGGTACCATATTAGTTATTTCATGGCTAATTATAGTGGAGCCACATATCATATGACAGGATCACATGATTTTTTCGAGAGCTTCACAGATTCAAACTCAAATGTGCATGTGGAACTTGGTATGGTGCTAAGCATGCAGTGAAGGGATCTGGAATGGTGCCATTTCAGATGGATTCAAGAGGTATGTTGAGAGTTATGGATGTGCTATGGGTTATAGAACTTAGGAGGAGTGTTCTCTCAGTCTCAACGACTGAGAATAAGGGATTTGACATAGTGTTCCAGGATGGACAAGTGTTGATCAATCCCAAAGGATCTAGCTTGGAAAAAATAGTTGTTCTTGGAGTTAGAGAGATCAAATTGTATAGGCTAAAGGTCCAACCTATGCAAGAAATAGAAATAACCAGAGTGACATAGGAAAAGGAGCACATAGCTCCGAAGGTTGAGAAGCTTAGAGGTAGTCAACTTCAGGTTCAAGTGGGAATGTGAATCCTTTCAAGTCTATCAAGGAGTCATAGTTTGAGATGACCATGCGGGATGCTTAAGAGTAGGAGGCTTCTAGGATCATGATAAGAGGGAAGTATTTGAATATGGGTCTGAGCAAGATGGCATGGATAACTTCTGTTTCAAAGGGAGTATCCAATCAGGTGGATTGGAGAGTAGCCATTGTAATAAATCTGATAGTGAAGAAATGGCCACCTCCAGGTGGTAGATGTACCTTCCTTGCTAACAGGGAGTGTTGATGCATGTAGCATCAAAAGTGTACTTCCATATAGGCTTGGTGTCTAGCATGTGGAATTCATCCAAAGTCTTCTAAGTGTGAGACTTTACTTTAATTAAATGAATCATTAAAGTAAAGTGCTTTTATTTAGTAAGTTGATTTTTATTTAAGGAAATGGTTTAATTAGCATCACTGAATTAAATAATAGCCATTTATCTCAAGTGAGGTGAGAAGTAATCTCAACGATTAATAAATTTGGAGATTATGGTTAGGTCATAACTCAATCTTATAAAAGCAGGGCTAGGGTGAAGGAGAAGATAATTTTACATAGAGATAACAAAGAAGGAAATTTTCTAGGAGTCATTGGAGAGTGTAGAAGCAAAGAAGGATTTTTTCTTACACATTGTATGAGTGAGTGAGATCTCATAGAGAGTGGGTGAAGAGTATTTCATCCAAGTGTTTAAGTAGAGAGAGTTGGATAATGAAGGATTGTGATTCAAACATATCTTGGATAGGTGGAGAAGGACTTCCATCTAGAGATCTAGGCCAAAGGAAGAGATAGTGCAGTCGTACAACATAAGGACGGGATGCTGCAGACAATGCATATTTTTTGGTTCAGTTCATGCAGATAGAATGGGTTGTGGGTGTTTCCCTGTAGGTATTTTACCACGTGAAAACATCAGTGTGTTGATCTTTGATTTCGTTGTGTGAGTGGATACTAAAGGTGTTCGTCCTTTGTTGGAATACCTGTGTTGTCGAACATAGACCCCGATTTTTAATCCCTATAATTAATTGTAAATAATTATGATTTAGATGTCAGTTATGTTCAGGGATGATTTTAGGGGCTAAATTTCGCTCATGGGCTAATTTTCCATGGTTTTTCCAAAAAAGAGATTCGATATTTTAAAAATGATTCCCCCAAATTCTATAGGATACAATTATTTTACATTAAAAATTGCCAACATTTTAAAAAAACTATATAAAATCCTTAGAAATTTGAATATTTTTATAAAACTATCGCCAAACATTTATAGTTGGCATATGAAGGATTAGTAAGATTTGCCAAGGTTTCTACATTTTAAAATAAGTTTTCATCCTTAAAATTATCCCTGGTTATGTTTAACCATGAATGTTTTAAACGATGTTATTTATTTTACACCATGAGAAAGACATGCCATGGAAATTTAAATATTTATACTTTGCAATTTAATAAAATATCAAAGGTTGACTGAGGAAAGAGCATGTAAAAGAGGGTTCATGATACAATAAGACAAGAAATGTGAGGAGGTATTAAGGGAAATTATACATGCCCAATATTCCTATACCATTGACCCAATCCATTTTGTCTTTAGCCATCTAAATCCTCCTTTTGACTTGACAAGACAATTGAATGAAGTTGGTGGGAGAGATACCTTCCACCATTATCAGAAGAATGGGATAAGTACCTACATGTAAGAGGTTGTTGGGGAATTAAACCTTCCATAATTAAGAGATATTGGGGATTCTAGGGATTCATGGTATATGAGTTAATCAGTCCCCAACTTTCTTAGAAAATCGTGCCACATGGAGAGGGGAGAATGATATTTCTTGGGGAGGGGGGCCAAACTTCATCCATTCGACTCATCATGGAGAACCCACATGTGTGAAGGAAATTAGATCCAATGGTTTAAACATCCTGAGCACCCATGTGTGCATCCAATAAAGGATGAAAGTGATTGGTTAGTCAAATGGAGGAGGCATGCAACTGGCTACTAGGATGCAATGATTCATGCAAGGATGCACCCGTGTGCATCAAGGAGATATTCCCTGATCATTTTTGGATAAAAAGAAATTAAATAGTAAGAGGAATAAATTCCTCTAGCCATGAAGGTGTGCGATTTGGTTGCAAGCCGCAAGAGGGAGCGACCCATTTTTGGTCGTCCTTGGATGGAAAATAATGGTAGAGGCCATTCTATACTCTCATGAATGGTGGGATGCCATTATAAACACAAGTGAAGAGTGATAAAGAGATATAATGATTAGAGAATGAGATAAATAGAGAAAATAGAGTTTTGTCTTGTAAGCTAGGAAGGATACCTTATTATGTAGTGAGATAGCCATGAGATGAAGCCATGAAAAATTTCTATGATTGGGTCAAGTGTAAGATGAAAGAGTGCTAGAAGAAAATTGACAACAGTTGGGATTCTACACACACCCTTATATATTAAAGGGGACCTTATTAACCCTTAGTGTATATTTGGTTTATTTTCCTTTCCTTATAGGAGTTAAGGAAAGACTTAATATGGTGTTCTTCACCTTAGTATTATTGGAGGGAAATACTTATCTTTTGCAAAATACATGGAAAATTTTCTAAGGAAGATTAGCCAAAGATTTTGTATCGCATGAAAGATATTTTTGCATGATATAATGTGCATTGCATGGAAAATATTTTTGTGTGATACAATGTGTAATGAAAAAAATAAAATTCATGAGATACAATGCATATCACATGAAGAAATCCTTGAAGCGATATAGAGAAAGACGTCGAAGAAAGGTTAAAGACTTAAAGAAAATTCAAGAAGTTGAAAGTTTAAAAATTTATGGTGCGATGTATCACACCAAAATAATTTTCGTGTGCTACACCTTACAATGATAATTTATGTGCGTGCAATATAGCATTTTGACCTTTCTCATCCTTATCACATCAACACAAATATTTTTTTGTGCGACGTATTGCACCAGAATGTTTTACTTTGCGATACATCACAAGAAAGGAAGTTTTCCTCTTTGTTGCAAGCATCCAAAAATTGTAAATTTTTGAACATAGGAAGTGGATTCCTGCATATCACATGAGGATAACCTTTGTTGCAGTGAAATACATAGAAAAATAGCCAAACTTTGTGGGGTTGCGATAAACAAGGGGGAAAGAAGACAAGATTCACTACACAAAAGGAAAGTTTGGGAGGTGTGATGTATCAAATCAAACGAACATTTGGTGCGATGTATCACACCAAAAAATATTTGGTGTGATACATCGCAAGGAGCAAAATATTTTGGTGATGCGATGAAGAGAGGAGAGGAAGAAGGGAAAATAAATATACTTATCATGAGAAAAATAAGATATTTTGTGATGGGATATGTCATGGGAAAGGAAAGATATCGGATACATGTTATGGTGATGAAAATTTTGTTTATATGTGATATGTCGCATGAGGAATAAGTTTTATTCAGTGCAATAAGGAAAAATATTAGATCACTTGAGAACGTGTATACAAAATTTGACATGGACCATATGCGTTTTGATGTGGTAGAGTCCACATGGAACGATCCATGGTGGTAGGTAGATGTATGGATGATGATGTGTCCTTGTACAAATGATGACATGGTAGAGTACATGTGCTAGAAACCTTATGGAATTTTTGGTGCTTAGGAAAATGTTTTTTTTGTCAAGATGAGGAAGATAGGCCATCGATGAAGCAAATTGACTCGCTTGGCATCAGTAATAAAGAATTCGATCGGTGATTGATGAAAATACCCATTGGAAGTGGAAAAAAACTCAAGTTATGGTGAGGAAAAAAAAAGAAAAACAAATGACTTCTTCTCGGTGGCCTAAAGGAAGTCATATGTTGGTGCAAGTTTTACAATTCCTTTTTGGCACACTTTAGAAACTTGTGCATCGATGAAACTTCAAAACTTGTCATTGGCACTTTGTGAAAAGTGTTATTGGTCCTCGAGTTGAAGATCTTATTCGTGCTGGGTACAAGTGGTAGTGGTGGTCTTAAGTAAATATAGTGAGACATTGGTATAGGTGTCTAGGAAACAACAACCATCACATATCATTCTAGGTCAGTAAGGGATTCCATGTAGGCATTTTGAAGTAGTAAAGAGAAAATGCACAAGAACTTCATAGGACCATAACTTATTTCTCCAAGCTTGGAATTGAGAAAGAGTATAGTTGTTGGATATCTCTCAAGGAGTAGATTTATCTCGAGGAGTAGATTTATCATATGAGCTCAAAATTTACATCAAAGTTGACTTGAGGAAAATAAATTTTAGTACCTCATACCCTCAATCAGGAACATAGAGGACTGGGTATGTTACAAAGTGGTATCAAAGTTGTGGTTCAAACACTAGACTTGAATGGGTCAAAGATAGAACGCAGAAGGAGAATTATCAGAGCTTTGGATTAAATATTGAGCATGCTTGGGAAAGAGACAAAGCACATAAGTAGAGGTTTCAGAGACAAAGATTACAAAATTCATGATGTATGGCCTAGGAACCAGAGCTATTGGTTGTAGTAGTGAGACTTTATGGACAAGAGACTTCCTAATGTTTGTAATGTTTGTGGTAGATCTATATTGAGATATTGGGAAATGAGTGAAGTGTACATACTGTTAGCACTGAGAGTCACCCTCTGATTGCATAGAAGGTAAGTTCAGTACCCATCAGGTTATATGTCACAATGAGTAATTTTAAAGAGGTCAAATGGATAAGACTCAAGCTAATATCGTTTTAACTCAGAAAACTGGACTAGCACGCACAAGCAATTGAGGTATTGGTCAACTTCAGTTAGTAAGTGGGAGTAAAGGTGAATAGGGGGAAGAATTTGGTGATGAGAATGTAGAGGTATGTTGTGGACATTAGGTCTTCAAGCAGCCTACTGAAGAAAAACGTGAACACAAGATCCTCTTGGAGTAAAATTTTAAGGAAACTGAAGAACATTATAACAACACTATAATCAAACATTCATCATAATACAACTACAACAATCCATGTGAATCCTTCAATCATGGACACTTCAGTATCAGAGGAAAATAAGATGGAAGAAGAAAGCTAACTTATATTAAACAAGAAGTCTCAAATTGAGTACATAACCAGAGAACCAATATGCCTCATCAAACTTTTACAATGTGGGAGCCTTTATCAACCATCTAACCTTAAGAAAATGTCAAAAATACATATTTATACTTAGAACGACCTGTAATCGCCAAAGGCACGAGAAAGTCAAAGCTTTCAAGGCTTTACATCTGAACCTTATCTGCAAACTGTGCATGCAACCTTCTGTCATACGTGAGCTTCAGATTAGTCGGTCTGTGTCTTCTTTGTCAGACTGCGCATGTAGTTCTTTGTTAGATGTGATCTCAGGTTAGTCTGGGTT
>JASDQU011178981.1:4464-22121 GCA_032191745.1 Picea mariana | reverse complement strand
TATGCAGGTCAGCCTTGGGAGGAGAGTTGCTAACAAGCGATCAAGCGTGAAGAAGGATCGACATCGAACATCCAGAACAAGGTATGTTGGTCTAACCATGTATTTGCTGAAAAGAAATGGGGATTAGGTTTGGGACAATGGTAGAAAGTAGGTTTCTTTTGGTCATATCTGCATGCATAATATAACCCTATTTGTTAGTCCGTAGAGGGATTTCCCACCACAACAGAATTGGCGACCCTACTAGGGAAGTCTCTAGGGTTCCTGGGAATATTTTTGGGTAGTTTTAAAAGACTGGTTTTCTTTCCTGTTTTTCGAAGTTTCTGCAAAGTCTGAGATGACAGAGTGTCTGGTCTTCCATACCAGCTATCTCTGATTTTTGCTTGACTGTGTTTTTTTGAGACCCACAGAGGTACACGCGGCTTGCATAAGATCTACACGCGTGTACCTGCGCCCTACTTTATTACAGCTCGCGTGTGAACGTTAACTGAATAAGTAGTGGTAGATTGTAGATTTCAGAAAATTTTGGAGGCAATCATCCTCTTCCCTGTCAGAATCAGTCATTCTCAGGGGTTTTCTAGAACTCTTTCTAGTCTTGGTTGTTTGAAGTCTCAGTTCAGATTGGTTTGTTTTATGAATTTTTTTCCTTACATTGTTTTCCTTTTTTCTGTTAAAGAGAGTGTCTAAGCCTTCAAGAGATCCTGGTTCTCAATATCAGTGGTCCCTTCCTAGTTTGGATTGTCTGTGTTTATTTGTTTTAGAGTTTTGGAGATACATGCAGCCTATATAAGGCCTGCACCCGTGTACACGTCGTTTGTCTCTACACAGCTCATGTGCACACGCTTGTTGTTGAATTGTCAGTAGTGTGCTTGTGCAGGATAGTTTTTGTTGAGGGTGAGGCAGTCATCCTTCCCCTTGACAAGAGTTATACCTCTCAGGTTTTTGAATCTCCGTCCTAGCAGTCAGTAGCTTAGGGTTGATCTTAGCCATAACTTTCTTTTTCATTTAAAAGTTGTCATCAAAAAAAAAAATTCTTCGGGGTTTTTAGACAAGTGTGAGAGTCCTTTTTTAAGTTGCTAGTGTGTGATTTCTTGAAGTGATTCTTTGCGATCTGCAATTAGGCCAGAATTTTTTCTTGGTTTTTACTTGTTAATATTTTTCCTTTTTTTTTGTGAGCATTCAAATAAAATAAAAAATCTTTCATTTTTCTTGTTTGGTTGAAAAGTGTTGTTTTGCATTAGTAACTAGGGAAAAGTCTTTTCTTTCATAAGTTCTTTGCAGTTTACTTAGATCACGAGTAGCTCATAGTTGAGTGAAATTCTGTTTTTGAGCTTGTTGTTCAAAAATCTTAGAAAATTGAAAAAAAATTGAAAAGTTGTTGAAATTTTGCATTAAGTGAAGGTTTTTGTTTCCATCTTTTTGTTCATTTTTAATTTCATCTTTCAAACATCATCAGTTTCACTTTCATACCCTTTGACATAATACAAGCCATAAAATCAATGCTAAATCTAAAATTTATTAGACTTTTATGTTTGTAGGGTTAACCAACTAGTTCAGGATTAGGGCCTTGGATTAGGTTGGAGAGGAAACTCTTCAAGGCCATTAAAATCAAACATTGGAGTCTGAGTTAGGGAGTGTCCAAGTCCAGTATCATGAAATTTATCCGGGACCCCCCTCTAACACAAGGGATAAACACGAGGTCGTGTGAGGAAAGGTAGCGAAAATAACCCCTCCAAAGCTGGACAAATCGTAGTGGGGAACACATATAGAGGGCTTGTTTTTGGATTCCGTCGATTGCATTGGCCACGAGGCTTCGTGGGTCTCAAATCTGTTCAAGGTCCTTAGTTGTCTTCGAAAACACTTGCTTTCGATACCTTTGACAGGTTTCGGGCTCGATACCCTGCTCATTGTGGTCTACCCGACTTTCGACTATACCCGCCTGGTGACTGTTCGCGCGCTGGCAACCTAGTTGCCTATGTTTTTTAGGGACATACATAGGTGACTGTGGGGGTATACCGCAGTACCTAGGAAAGACATCAGGCCACACTTTGCAGAGTATACCTGGAGGGTGCTTCCGTGTTCGAGTTGCACTTGCACCGGTAAGTTGCTCTAGTGTTGGTTGTTGTAACTATTCTTCCAATTAATTTAGTGTTTGTCTATCTTATCTTATAGGGACTTTTTAGTGTGTGTTGCTTTTGAAATGATTAGAACGCCCTAGAGTGTCTTTGATCTTCTCACACACTAGAGGATCACAAGCTTCGCCGGTCATGAAAGCTTCTGGGCCTGCCGCCGGTTACACTGGAGCCACCCCCGCCACCACTAAGGAGAAAGCTAGACCAACAAGGGTGTTTTGAAGCGACCGGGTCACAAGAAATTGTGCCCGACCAACATCCAGAGGAATCGACCGTTTTAGACCTTGGAGAAAATTTTTTTGTTCTGGTTGGAACCTCCACCACTAATCTTTCGGCACCCACCATAGTATTGATTCATCCTTACAAGTGCCAGACAGTGTCGCACATAGAAATGGAAACAAATGTTGATAGTCCTTCTAGGAATTCTTCAATTCCCAATACGGTTGTCACCATAGGAGAGTTTCCACCTCCTAACCCACCGTCACTGGTCCAAGCCACCATGGTCTCGACCGCCTCTACATCGCACAGTGGTCTAATCTCATCTCTGGCAGTGGCCACAACCCATTTCACACCAAGTGCGACAGGCCCTCCGTTCTCATACAGGATGCCTAGTTCAGGTACAAGTCCTGTACTTTCCTACTCCACTTCATAGACTTCAGGTCTGGGGGTAGGGATCTCTAATGCTCCTCTGCAAGGTCACATGGGGGGCACTCCTGCTCCTTTTAACGCTTTCCCTTATAGGGGAGATCATATACCTCCTTCGTCCCCTTCACTCAGTGGCACGCATCAGCAATCCACCGAGCCACCTGCACACCATAGTTTATTTGGAGAGGGGAGTCAAGGACCACCTTCACATAATATGCTGGTACGTTTGACACCGTTTTCTTTGTTTGGTGCGTTTGGTAACAACGCCTTCTCGTCAGTTTCTTTCCCAACTAGGGGTAATCCCGATTTCGGACAATCTATTCCTATGCAAGGTACTATTCCTGCACAGGGGGCACACCCAGGAACTTCTTCTGCATCAGGACCTTGGAATTCTTGGCAGGGATCTGTTCCCTCATCTGGAATGGTGATCTAGGGTAATTCTTTCCACAATCAATGGAACCCCGGACAAAGTACTATGCCTATCCCCACAGGACCGACATGGGGCAACCCTTCCCAAATTCCTTCGAATGTAATGCATGCCCAACCATCTATGTCCTATTTTGGAAATCAGCTGATGATGTCTCCTCACATGCAAAATCCGTATGCTAGCCATAGCCATGGCTTTTACCAGAATCCGAGCCAGCAGCTGAACTTTTCCTGGCAACCTGGTGCCAGTCAAACTCTAGGTCCCTTTTTCCCAGGTTATCACCAACAACCCAAACTACCTTTCCTGGCAACTTTGCATTTGCCAGACTTGACATGGTTGTTGAATGACCCTATCTATCACGATCCGCATTAGCCTCCTATGCCGACGAAGTTTCCTTCGTACATCCCAAAGTTTGAATCCAAGCCTAACAAAGATCCAAGAGATCATGTGACTACCTTCCATCTTTGGTGCTCATCTAATTTGTTTAAAGATGACTTTGTACAGTTGTGATTGTTTCAACGAACTCTCATTGGGAGTGCCGCGAAATGGTACATCGAGCTCGACTGCTCAAGATACTCTTCCTTCGGTGAATTGGCCATGGCTTTCCTAAACCATTTCCAGTTACCTGTGAGATACAACTCTAGCACAGAATTGCTGGCTAATTTTTCATAGACAAAAGCGGACCATATCTCTGATCACATCCGAGAATGGAGATGCCAAAAGAGTTTAATTAAGGTACCAGTCCCACCAGCATTCCTTCTCGAGTGGTTTCTTAAGTCTTTGGTCCCATAGTTGTCCAAAGACGTCGGGAGTATTTTCCGAAGAAGACGTCATCATGAGAGCTCAACAACTTGAGCTAATCTATTCTCAGTCCGGTTTATTATATGAGATCTTGCCAGATGCACCATGCTCAATACTTGATAAAACCCGACAGAGATCTGGACCACATGCCGATGGTATTGTTGGTTCAGCACAAACAAAGCCCATTGAGCAACTAATGACTCAGTTGCAACAATTGTCTATACAATACACATTGGCCAGCCAAACTGTTGCTTCAGCTGCTCCCCCTACCAAAACGTCAGATGTACACATAGTGCAATCGACTAATCCAAAGGCCACCCAGCAGCCTAAAGGAAAGAAAAAACAACGAAAGAAGAGTAAGGGGGATAAGAAACCCACCGATAATGATGGTGGGGGAAATACTGAGAAACAAAAGGTGAGGTATCCATGCAACCTGTGTGTGGAAGACCACCCGACCTACCTTTTTCCTCGGCTTGCAGAGGCCCAAAAGTTTGTGACACAGCAACAACCTACTGTGTTAACCAATCCATTCCAACATGGGAAAAATCTAACATAGGCCTCTGCAAGCATGGAAGGGAGCAGCCAAGGACCCTCTCCGCCTGCGAACAACCCCACATCCGTGAATGTATATATGGTGAGGGGTGATACTTTTATATCGACTAGAGCACATGACTATAGTAAACCAAGCACTTCTAGGAAGGGTAAAGAAGCTGAAATCCCATCCCTTCCTCTACAGATTGAGAAGATGTTGGGCAAAACAATGACATGCATTCCCAAAGGTGCATTCAAAAAAGCTTCTCATAACCCAAATGCAAGGGCCGCCCAGAACTACTCTATGGTGGAGGATTTATAGCAAACCCCTTGTGCGATGTCCGCTTTGGAGGTCCTCCAAAGTTTCCCTTCCCAGAGGAAAGCCTTGTTAACCGCTTTAGGATCTACCGAGACTTGTAATCTAGGTACAATCATGTGGATACAACTGACTTAAAACCTCGTCTGCCTTACCATGTAGCATTTCAGATAGTAGTGGCTTATCCCACAAAAACTTTTACTCATAATATATTCTGCACGGTGGTTGATGAGGGCGCCTCGACATGCGTTATGTCGTTGGCATGTTGGAAGGCCATTGGTTAGACAGTTTTTTCTCTGTCACCTACTCTCCTCACTGCTTTCGACGATCGTTCGTTCCAACCACATGGTATCATTCCCTCTTTCCCCGGGCAGTTAGGAGGGAAGACCATGTGTGTCTAGGTAGAAGTAATCGACGCGCCCCTCGACTATAACCTCTTGTTATGAAGGAATTGGACTTATGCCATGCAAGCTGTGGTTGCTACAGTTTTTCGAGTCTTGTTATTTCCACACGAGGGTCAAATTGTGACCATCGATCAATTGTGTTTCTCCAGACCTGACCCTTCATTGGGGGCATCCACGGTCCTGATGATTGATAATCCTCAACCAGGAATGGTCAATGTAGGGGTTGGTTTGTGCCCATATTTGATGGGTACCTTCGATTACCCGCCCCCTCAAGGTGATGTCAAGTTTATATCCAATCACCATAAGGTTGAGATTTTTCAAGTTTCGTCGTTCCGCATGACTTACTTCAATGATCTGTGGATACTTCCATCCCCGTCGTCCATGATGGATGGGACAAGGCACCCGGGCATGTCCATGCCCTTGTCTGTAGCTGAAGTAGCGTACTCTTTAGTCTAGAAAGCTTCATCCCACAATGATCACAAGAGTTAGATCCACTTCTAGGGCCTATTTGGGCTAAGGGTTCTCTCGCTGACGCCAATTCATTAGACTTGGTCTTGCCCTCTAACGAAGCAATAATTGAAGCAATGACTATTCCGAACAAACCCTGGGATGATCTTCATCATAAATCATACTTCCTCCCAAAGTTAAGCAGAATCAAAGCAGGGGAATTCACTTTGACTATGACTAGAGATAGGTCTTCTCCTATCAATCCTTTGTCTACTTGTGTTGTTTATGCCGATGGTAATATAGCAAGTATCGCCAAAATGGTACCTATAAATCTCTCCAGAACCCCTGGCATCGTAGACAATGTTTTCTTCGGAGCATACTGCTCCCCTGAGGAGATACTCAGCATCGAACCACAAAGTGCCGATCATGAGCTAACTTTGTTGATTTTCAAGCTTGCTTTGAGATCCGAAAGCAACATCCGGCGAGACTGCATTTATGCTTTTCAATCTTGTTCGGATTAACTAAGAAAAGTAACCTCTACGGGTCTTCTTTTAAGCCCTTTTAAGACCCTCTAAACATGAAAAGATTGTCAAGTGATCTTGTGGCCTTTCACTCTCGTTAAACTAAAATTTGAAGTCACGTTTGTCCAGCAGTAGTTTACCCCTTTTTCGGTCTAGACAATCAACTGTACGAACAAAGGTATACTCTATGGAACTTCAGCTCTCTAGAAGAGTTCCCTCAGGTATAATTTAACCCCTTTTTTCGGGCCTGGGGGACTAAACTTACGAAAAAGGAACCCCCTCGGAGTCCATAATTAAGCTCTTTTAAAACTCCCTAAAATTGAAAATATCGTCGAGTGCCCTTATTCTTTCACACTCACTAAAATAGTCCAGAAGAACATTCCTGACAGAGTCCATAGTTAAGCTTTTTTCAGACTCCTTAAAGATGAAAAAATGGCTGAGTGATCTTGTCCTTATCACACTCATTAAAATGGTTTTGAATAGACATCTTGTCGGTGCTAGTTTACCCCTTTTTCAAACCGACTAGACTATCTTCGAAAAAGGTACCCCAATGGAGTCTCCTTTTATGTTTTTTTAGACTCTCTAAATATGAAAAACCACCGAGATTACCTTCTTTGGGCTTGTTAAACTTACATTGAAGGACGTTACCATTGTGTGTCTTATTAATCGCATTTGCATACCCGTGTCTTTGGCCTAATGTCGGCTCCATGTTGCTCTCAACTAAACTATCTGAAGCATGCCTTATATGCAAGCCCTGTAGCATTTTACCTCTGCATCTTGACACCTTTGGCCCCTAGAGTATTTTTCCTAAGTGACCTTTTCTTGCATATGTCTCTGTGCCCTGAACATCCCTGTGTTCCGTGCGCTTGGAACTAGTATGTTTGCGACACTCGATTCTCCTTTGTAACGTAACATTCTTTTATTTTTTTTCCAAAATTATTGAAAAAGACAAAAAAATCAAATATACCCCAAAAAGAGGAAGGAAAAAGTATTTTCTTTATTGGAAACATAATGAGTCACCCTTGGATAAAGCACATATGTCTGTTTGTTCATCAAACTATGGGATGTAATACGACCTTAGGAAGCTTTTTTCGCTACATAGAGTTGTGTCCTCCTTCGTTTGGTTATTCTTCCAAACATATGGAGAGTTTGAGTTGCCTCCTACTTCATAAACTTATGATTAATTCCATGTTGCCTAAGTCTCATCATTTGTCGTGTTGTTGTCCAAGGGAAGTTTCTACCAAGCCTGAGTCGGCCCCTCTGCAATTTGTCTCTTGCCCTCATACTCGACCATCCTGAATGTCCAATCAAGTCCTTGTTCGAAATCAATGAAGCCTTCAGCCTGATCATCAATATTATCTAGTCCATGACCAACGATCCATCAAAAACCTCTGGGTAGTGAAGTCATACACTCATATTACACTCCTACCTTGATTTTTGAAGATTTTGAAGTTGTTGCTCGAGCTCTGAAGATCTCATCTCCAGCCATTGGGCTGTATCAGCTTCTAGAAGATGGATACTCTATATGTATATCTTTTTTTATTTCAAGATGTAGCTCCGTTGTGTATTGTTCGCAGCTATACTTTATATAGTTATTTGGCATGGATCTATAGTGTATTTGATTGGTAGCCATGATTCTATTTTATCCCGAGCATGGGTATGCCCGCCTCGGTGAGACATTTGTTATTTTGTAGGCGACGCCTCCCAGTTCCTGGTACCTGGGCTCACTTGTTTGGCACATCAGTAAAGATTGATAATGTATTTCGGCCATCATATGCTCTTCTGACCTCACACATTAGGGGGCATCTATTATAACCCTAATTTTAACCATACATGCTTACCTGGCATCAGGCCATCTCAGATCCCTTCTTTGCCAGAGAACTATTGAACAACTCTTTAAAAAACATCTTTTATAAAGGCCCACGTGCCCTACTCCATTACTCCATGTGTGTACATTCTCGATGACCTAAAACAGCCCACGTGGACTGACAAAAGCATGAAAAAAGGAAAGTTTCCGATGGAACACACAGCTTTGGGTGAGTTAACAGAAACTCTCGGCCATGCATGGCCAAGGGTTCGTCCAAATACCTATCTTCTTCTAGCCTATAAAAGAAGGGTTAGGGGTCCTATTTGGAAGAGGAGAATAAGAGTAAATAAACTCTACCCAATTGCACATTCCCATTGTCCCAACCCTTTAGCCATCCTTATGCAAGAAGAGATACAAAGCAAAGAAGTTGAAGGACATTTGAAGAGGTACCCAGGATCAGGATTCGCAGAGTAGTGGCCGGTCTTGACATTGTAAGTTGATTCATTAAATTTAATAATAAAGGAATGCTTTTCCCGTCCCACTATATGAGTTCTTCATAGTTCATTAAATATATGTTTGAATCTCTAACTCATTAGTTTTGGTTAAAATGCATGTGTAGTTTGTTGCTTGTTTTGTATGCAGGTCAAACTTGGGAGGAGAGCTACTAACAAACGATCAAGCATGAAGAAGGATCGACATCGAACATCCGGAACAAGGTATGTTGGTCTAACCATGTATTTTCTGAAAATAAATGGGGATTAGGTCTAGGACGAAGGTAGAAAGTAGGTTTCTTTTGGTCATATCTGCATGCATAATATAACCCTATTTTCTAGTCCGTAGAGGGATTTCCCACCACAACACATTATCTAATCATTATATCTCTTTATCACTCTTCACTTGTGTTTATAATGGCATCCCACCATTCATGAGAGTATAGAATGGCCTCTACCATTATTTTCCATCCAAGGACGACCAAAAATGGGTCGCTCCCTCTTGCGGCTTGCAACCAAATCACACACCTTCATGGCTAGAGGAATTTATTCCTCTTACTATTTAATTTATTTTTATCCAACAATGACCAGGGAATATCTCCTTGATGCACACAGGTGCATCCCTGCATGAATCATTGCATCCTAGTAGCCAGTTGAATGTTTCCTCCATTCGACTAACCAATCACTTTCATCCTTTATTGGATGCACACATGGGTGCTCAGGATGTTTAAACCATTGGATCTACTTTCCTTCACACATGTGGGTTCTCCATGATGAGTTGAATGGATGAAGTTTGGCCCCCCTCCCCAAGAAATATTATTCTCCCCTCTCCATGTGGCACGATTTTCTAACAAAGTTGGGGACTGATTAACTCATATACCATGAATCCCTAGAATCCCTAATCTCTCTTAATTATGGAAGGTTTAATTCCCCAACAACCTCTTACATGTAGGTACTTATCCCATTCTTCTCATAATGGTGGAAGGTATCCCTCCCACCAACTTCATTCAATTGTCTTGTCAAGTCAAAAGGAGGATTTAGATGGATAAAGACAAAATGGATTAGGTAAATCGTAAAGGACTATTGGGCATGTATAATTTCCCTTAGGACCTCCTCACATTTCTTGTCTTATTGTATCATGAACCCTCTTTTACATGCTCTTTCCTCGGTCAACCTTTGATATTTTATTAAATTGCAAAATATAAATATTTAAATTTCCATGGCATGTCTTCCTCACAGTGTAAAATAAATAGCATCGTTTAAAACATCCATGGTTAAACATAACTGACATCTAAATCATAATTATTTACAATTAATTATAGGGATTAAAAATTGGGGTCTATGTTCGACAACACAGGTATTCCAACAAAGGATGAACACCTTTAGTATCCACTCACACAACGAAATCAAATATCAACACACTGATGTTTTCACATGGTAAAATACCTACAGGGAAACACCCATGACCCATTCTATCTGCATGAACTGAACCAAAAAATATGCATCGTCTGCAACATCTCGTCCTTATGTTGTACGACTTCACTCTCTCTTCCTTTGGCCTAGATCTCTAGATAGAAGTCCTTCTCCACCTATCCAAGATATATTTGAATCACAATCCTTTGTAATCCAACTCTCTCTACTTAAACACTTGGATGAAATACTCTTCACCCACTCTCTATGAGATCTCACTCACTTATACAATGTGTAAGAAAAAATCCTTCTTTGCTTCTACACTCTCCAATGACTCCTAGAAAATTTCCTTCTTTGTTATCTCTATGTAAAATTATCTTCTCCTTCACCCTAGCCTTGATTTTATAAGATTGAGTTATGACCTAACCATAATCTCCAAAATTATTAATCATTGAGATTACTTCTCACCTCACTTGAGATAAATGGCTATTATTTAATTCAGTGATGCTAATTAAACCATTTACTTAAATAAAACTCAACTTACTAAATAAAAGCACTTTACTTTAATAATTCCTTTAATTAAAGTAAAGTCTCACACTTAGAAGACTTTGGATGAATTCCACATGCTAGACACCAAGCCTATGTGGAAGTACATTTTCAATTCTACATGCATCAACACTCCCTGTTAGCAAGGAAGGTACATCTACCACCTGGAGGTGGCCATTTCTTCACTATCAGATTTATTACCATGGCTACTCTGCAATACACCCGATTGGATACTCCCTTTGAAACAGAAGATATCCATGCCATCTTTCTCAGACCCATATTCAAATACTTCCCTCTTATCATGATCCTAGAAGCCTCCTACTCTTAATCATCCCGCATGGTCATATCGAACCATGACTCCTTGATAGACTTGAAAGGATTCCCATTCCCACCTGAACTTGAAGTTGACTACCTGTGAGCTTCTCAACCTTCAGAGCTATGTTCTCCTTGTCCTATGCCACTCTGGTTATTTCTATTTCTTGCATAGGTTGGCCCTTTAGCCTATACAATTTGATCTCTCTAACTCCAAGAACAACTGTTTTTTCCAAGCTAGACCCTTTGGGCTTGATCAACACATGTCCATCCTGGAACACTATGTCAAATCCCTTATTCTCAATCGTTGAGACTGAGAGAACACTTCTCCTAAGTTCTGGAACCCATAGCACATCCATCACTCTCAACATGCCTCTTGAACCCATCTGAAATGGTACCATTCCAGATCCCTTCACTGCATGCTTAGAGCCATATCAAGCTCCACATGCACATTTGAGTTTGAATCTGTGAAGCTCTCAAAAAAATCATGTGATCATGTCATATGATATGTGGCTCCACTATATATTAGCCATGAACCAACTAATATGGTACCCAAGGAAGTCTGGGAAACAAGTAAGAACTCTGTCTGTTCAAATTTCTTTCAAAACTCATCCATTTGAGTCTTTGTTGATAAAACTACCTTTGGTTGTGTTTCATTTCTTCCCTTCTTCTTGTTCAAACATTGCCATGCATACTGCCCAAACTTGTGACATGAAAAGCACTCAACTTTTCTCATGTCTTTGTTCTTTTCGTATTGATAGGTAGATTCTCCACTGACAATATTCTTGAACTTGCCCTTCTTTTCCTCGATGGAAAGATCAATGTCGTTATCATTCTTGTGTTGGCCCCCATTTAGTTCTTCATCTTAAAGTTCCTCCTGAATGAAGTCATCCCACAACCTTGACCAATAAAGGAGATTCTTAGGTGCTACGATACCTTTGATGAATGGTGTCCATTTCTTCATGAATCCTTTAATTTCATCCTCATCAATTCTAAATATGTCACTATCTCCCCAACTGCAGCCATTTCAACTCGAACCTGTCGGATTTGAGTGAGATAACTTGTCACCATGTCTGATCCTATCATATTTGTGTCTCTAAGATTATCTCTCAACACCATTTTTTGATTATCATTCTTACTATGAAATAAACCCTTCAGAACCTCCCACTTGTCCCTAACAGTTGTCTTCCCCAATAAATGAGGGATCAAATTATCCTTCACTCCATCTAGAATTATGTGCCTGGCTTTCACATCCTTTTGATTATGAATGAATAGTTTTGCTGCATCAATTGGAGGAGTGATATAACTATTAAAAAATTACCAAATCATGTTCTCCATAAACACCAACATGGTCCTCTCCTTCCAAGGACTATAGCTAGAAACCCCATCCAAGCTATCCTCAAATCGCAATGCAGTTTCAATCTCCAAGATATGATTGGATAACCTTCTGGTGAGACTGCCCTTGTACTGTCCTCTACTCATCTGTATGTTCATGTCACCATTGGAACTTACGTATGTACCCACATATACATATATGTCTCTAAATACACCTACATATGTAGGTGCACGTTCCTTCTGCAACCTACGTACAAATATGTACGACTAAAAAACCCTCCTGCTTCAGTACGTCTGTTACCTTGAAAATTTTCCTTCGATTTATTATTGTTGGTTATCGATCTGATAAGATCTCCTTGCAGATATGATATATCTTCTACAAAAGACAATGGATCTTTACTTAGTCCTTCAAACACCCACAATGGCACTCCTGATCCAATAGATCTCCCATTTGTGTAACCTGAGATTGGATCCCTCTCAAAGAGACTTCTATGATACCATTTTAATTATTTCAACATACTATGATACCATGTTGAAATTTCCCCTAACCCATCACCCTACAGTTAATTCCAAATAATCGCTTATTAAGTAAAAATACAACTGAGTTATGATTCAACTAAGAATTACATCAGAAGCATAAATAAGGAAACCAAAATCTCATGCACAATACACAAATATATTCTACCCATCAACTAATATTATCATTCAAATATATTCAAGGCTTACAAGGGATCCCTTACAAGGAAAATGACCCAAATAGAAAAAAACAAAGTACATCTACACATGACTACGTGATCTGTTGCCAAATCTACTATACAATCTTGTATGGAAACACCACATCTTTTACCCTAATACCCACGTTGTCTTGCACTATCTGTGCAATTGTAATTCCAAAACCCACGCTATATGTGTGACCCATAGCAAAAAACCTGCATTGTCCGCGATGGCCTGTCCTTTTGTTCTACGACTACTCTCTCTCTTTGTTTTTCCTAGATCTATAGATGGAATTCCTTCTCCACCTATCCAAGATCTCTTTGAATCAAATTCCTTTGTGATCGAACTCTCTCTACATAAACACTTGGATGAAACAATCTTCACTCACTCATAGAATGTGTAAGAAAAAGTCCTTATTTGCTTCTACACTCTCCAATGACTCCACAGAACCAAAATTCCTTCTTTTCTACCTCTATGTAAAAGTATATTCTCTTTCACCCTAGCCTTGGTTTTATATGATTGAGTTATGACCTAACCCTAATCTCTAAAGTGATTGATGGTTGAGATTACTTCTCACCTCACTTGAGATCAGTGACTATGATTTAATTCACTAATGCTAATTAAAGTATTTCCTTAAATACAACCAAACTTACTAAATAAAATCACTTTACTTTAATAATTGAACCTTTAATTAAAGTAAAGTATCACACTTAGAATACTTTGGACGACTTCCACATGGTAGACACCAAGCCTATGTGCAAGTACATGTCCAATGATACATGTATCAACACTTCCTCTAGATGAGTCCATTGAACATGAGCCTACACCAACACCACTACTTCCTAGATGGGTCCATTCAACATGAGAAGAAGTTGGTGATCTTGTCATTGATCCTTTAGATCAGCGTCAAACACGTTCACAACTACGATGAGATTCTTCTCCTTTGGATCAAGTTTCAGAGACTCATGATTGAGAGATATTTGCAGAAGCTTTAGGTCATCTAGATTGGGATAAAACAATTAATGAAGAGTATCGTTCTTTAATGGAAAATGATACTTGGGATCTTGTACCTCTTCCAAAAGGAAGAAAACTTGTCAAATATAAATGGGTATACAAAAGTAAGTATGCATCAGATGGAATTGTTGAATGACACATGGCTTAGTTAGTTTCCAAAGGATTATCCCAAGTTGAAGGCATTGACTATAATGAAACATTTTCCCTTGTAGCTAAAATGAATTCCATCCACCTTGTTCTAGCCCTTGCAGCCTCACATAAATGGGAGGTCCATCATATGGATGTTAAATATGCTTTCTTGCATGGGGATTTTCAATCTACATGGAATAAACTATTGGCTATCTCCAAAATGGCTCTAGTTGTGTTTGTCACCTTAAGAAATATCTTCATGGTCTTAAACAAGCTCACTGAGATTGGTATGCCAAAATGGACAACTTTATTCTTGACACCATCTTTTCTAGATGTCATTATTATCCTAATGTCTATACCAAGAAAGTAGGAAGCCATCTCATAATCCTTTTTCTTTATGTTGAAGACCTTATCCTCACTGGTAGTGACCTAAAACCTTTAAACCATCTGAAAACCAGCCTTAAGAAGAAATTTTAAATGACCAACTTAGGCTCTTTTCACTTTTTCCTTGGCCTCCAAGTTTTAAAAACCAAGGAATGAATTTTTCTTGTCTAGTCTAAGTATGCTTGTGACCTTCTTCATCACTTTCACATGGAAGATTCAAAACTATACCCTTATCCCTTGCACTCTGGATTCAAACTTATTGCCACTTGTAATTCTCCTAAAGTTGATTCCACCTTGTACAATTAGTTAGTTGGTAGCCTCTTATACTTGAATAATACCCGTCTTGATCTTTCCTTTGATGTTGGTCTTGTTGCCTGGTATATGAAAACACCCCATGAAGGCCATTGGAAATAAACTAAAAGGATACTTCAGTATGTCTGAGGTACAATTCAGTTCGAGATATATTACAGATAAGGAGGACTCCTTTATCGGTTGGCTTCACTGATTTAAATTAGGCCAATGACCCTAATGATCAAAAGTATACTGTAGGTTATGTTTTTAGCCTTGGTTTAGGACTTGTCATTTGGATCTATAAGAAGCAACATGTTATTTCACTTTCTTCAACAGAAGTAGAGTAATGAGCAATAGTTAATGCAAGTCAAGAATCCTTATGTCTTCGACAGATCATTTCAGAGTTTGGATTCCAGTAGCAACATCCAACCACCCTCTGGTGAGACAATAAGAGTGCCATCAAGCTCGCCAAATATCCAGTTCAACATCATCATAGAAAACACATCGAGCTACACATGCACTTCATCAGAAAGATCATTCATGATCGAGTTATTGAAGTGCTCGTTTTCCCTACAGAAGATCAAGTTGCAGACATTTTCTCAAAGTCTCTTACAGAAGTGAATTTTTCCTAACTTCGACCTACATTAAGAGTTCAAGAAGATGTCATTAAGGGGGTATAGGCTCTAATGCCTTCTTCCTTCTCCTATTGTGTTTCCTTTGTAAATCCTTCAATCCTATCCCAAGTTGTTCTTAAGGGGGGATGTTAGGATATTTATACATATGAACTTGGTCTAAATTTGTGTCGTTAGGTAAAAGTGTATTTGTTAGTGTGTTTCTTTAGTATGCACTTGTAGTTACGTAATCTGATGCTCATGATATTCTCCTGACATAGAGTGATCTGACAATTCATATTCTCCTCAATCTTAAAGACTATATTGATATGTGGTTTAACACTCGATTGGTCGATGATCTCTATTTAAAGAGAATGGAGGGTCATTTGTCGATGATTGATTGTGAGAAATTCTCTTGTAAATATCTTTGTAATATTTTTATTTTTCATTAATAAATTGATCCAAGTGGCCACATTGGTTGGGGCCATGGATGTTTCCCCACAAGGGTTTTACTACGTAAAAACATTGGTATGTTGATCTTTGATGTGGTTGTGTGAGTGGTTATTGAAGGTGTTCGTCCTATGTTGGAATACTTCTGTTGTCGAATAGTCAGTAGGGTAGATATTACATAGACACTTGTGGAACATATTCTTTCCCTTCCACCAGTGCTTGATCACCTCGATTGGGTTATTTTTACTTGTGAAATATTAAAAAACGTTTTCATCTAGTATGGTTTTTGGGGAAAGTAGCTTTAAAATGCTTTCAAGGTGTAAGGTAAATACAAACCAATATACTTTCCATTGTATGAATTTATACTACATTCCTTGGTTTTGGATCACCTGATCAACTAGTTTTCTATGCTAAGACAAGGGAAGATTTTTGTCCTATCTATGATACTATGCAATTTTTACCACTACATCATGTAATTGATGGTATCACTAATAAAAAAATTGAATGTGATTACTTTGGCGAGGATGGCCTCTGATATGCTTCAAACAAATTTCCAAATTTGTGGTTACATAGAACTTCAATGCTAGGATCAATGACATTATACATAGGGATGAGTTTTGGCATTGCTAGCTCCTTTATCTCCTTCCTCTTTGATATCTTCACCTTTTTCACTTCCCCCCGCCACTGGATCAACTTCACTCTCATCAAACGCCCCCCGACTCAAATGTCCAAGGTGAATGCAGTTCAATATGCTTCTCCATGACAGTTAGAGGGGAAGAACAAAAATAAGAATAAACCCAAGAAAAATAATAATCAAATCGAAAATGCAAAAACACAAACGCAACCACCTACTACTAAGAAACAACCACAATGCAAACCAAAATTTCCATGTCTCATTTTTAGTGAAGATAACTACACATGAGATTTTCCTCATCAAGACGAAGTTGCCAAAATGTTTAAAGGAAATTTTCAACCCGTTGTATTGACACATTCTTTTCCACAGTAGCAGTCACTGGTTTCCCAAGCTACTGCACCTCCGACAAGAGAAAATCCAAATCATCCTCCTAACGAGGAATTTTCGTTGAGTGCACACATTTACATGTTTAATGGGATAGGTTTGACCACTCATACTATGACATATGACACACCTCCAAGTAAACCCAATAGAGAAAAAGTAACTACTAGTACTACACCAGATCCACAATGTTAAGAACCAAAGACTGAATACAAAAGAACTACAATAGATATAGAAGAACAATATGTAAAATTGTTTTTATTACTAGCAAACCCTTGAGGTAGGGCAACACCATACAATGAATCCTATTATGGAAGGGATCCTCTCCTGTTCACTTGCCTCTTCGAGGGGGCAACCTATTAATGAGCTTCAACTCCAAATACAATAATTATCTTCATGTCTCATTACATTGTTTGAACCCCTTTATATAGTGCTACCATCACCTAAGAACATTCAAGAGGAGGAATCTTCTAGAAGTAGAACCTTCTAAGAAGTCCTCTTACATTTATTATATCTAATTACCCATTTATTATATCTAACTACCATAGTGGGCCTTATTTAATAATATAGTGGACCTAGTCCACCTTACATTGAATGACCTCCACTGTTATCACTATGGGCCCTCTGGGGCCCCCCCACTACCTCTCTAGCTACCTTACATTTGATCCCCCTTATGAAAGTGTTGTCCTCAATGCTTGATGTACAACCATATACCAAGGTCCCATGGATAATTGTGGACCATAATGCTGAAGAATACTGAAGAACCAAGGTCCCATGTAAAAAGAAAATCTACCATACTGAAGTAGTTCAACCACCATTGTAAGCCCGGGTCCCATGTCCAAGTGCTCATGTGAACTCCCCGTGGAAGATTTTGGAACCCAATAACCAACTCCAAATGATGCTCCAAAGACTGACACCTATCATGTG
>JASDQU011178979.1:3763-26300 GCA_032191745.1 Picea mariana | reverse complement strand
ACTCTTCTAGCCAATGTTGACTAGAGTATTCATTTTTCGAAATTAGTCTACTTGGTCCGAAAAAGGGTTAAACTTACACCAAATAGACATCCTTTCAAATCCATTTAATGAGTGTGAAAGAGACAAGTTCACTCGAAAATATTTTCTCTTCTTTAGAGAGTCGAAAAAGATCTTAACTAAGACTCAAGGGGAGTCCCATAGGTACAGGTAAGAATTATTGTGAGTAAGAATATGGGGTTCGAACACAAAATCATATTGGAACTATAATGGACTCGTGGTCCTATGTAATAATTTATGCATGGACACCAAATGGAACAAAGGTTCTAACTAGGGCACCCATATTTGGTAAGCCTCTACCACTTAATAATGACACTTCTAGTCATAGTAAGAAGGTTTTGTGTCACTAATAAATGGGTTCATACCTAAGTCATAGGATCACAGTCATAGGATAATGCAAATATGCAATATGGAGTGATAACCTATCCTATATACTGGTAAAAGAAAATACCTGCTGAAGTCATGAATGATTAATATGACGCTAAAAACATAAAAAATCCCTGGACAAAACCACCAAAACCAACTCCTTCCACTGTACTAATAGTCCATTAGGTCAAAAAATTAGCATAAACTATATAAAGTGGATAACGTTTTCTATTAATAGTAAAAATAACCAATTTTACCATACCATTTGAGTTTTCTACCCACATAGTGCATTTTGGACCAATTTCCCACGATCTTCAAGTGCTGATTGTGGGTGCTATGATCACCTGAATTGAAAACCATCTGAAACAAGTAAGCGCCCTTCCCCTCCCCTCCAATTTTAATGGTTTAAATTATAAAATTGTTCCTCATTTTTTGAGTTTAAGAGGGAACAAAGTGTAAACTAGGGTGTACATGAGCTATAGTTCATCGGTTCGCATATGGGGAAATATGTACACGGGAAAAACAAATCTTGCCAATGTATATGTGTCCCTACATGAAACAGTTAAAATCACATCCCACGTACAAGTCCGCAAACAAGTGTTTTAATGAATTTGACTCAAAAAAAGATTTTCCCTTTGTAGGATGGTGCTTGAATGGAGAAAGAGGGAGCACGAGGAAGTAGATGCAACAGTGGAAAGATATGCAAGGGCCCAACAAGATCTAAAGAGAGGTGGTATTTATAAATTTTGGGCTCTCAAAGGAATGAGGGATCAAGTGAGGTTACTCCAAATGCTAGTAAAATTTTGGGATCCAGAGACAGAGGCCTTCAATCTCGATGGGAAACCATTGAGGATTGAAGTAGATGACATCTATTTTATAACAGGATTGTCTCATTAGGGAAAGGTAGTGAATATCAAATCCTCGAGGGATGGGGGTGATATGAGCATAGAGGAATACATTTCCACCCATTGTGTTGCAGGCACAAAGAAATTAGGGAGCCAACTCCCCATGAGGGCGATCGAGAACCTGAGTTTAAAGATTGTCGTACTTGTACTTACATGGATCATGGGGTTGGCCTCCTTGCACCAGGCATCAAGGCCACTCATGTTTTACGTAGTGGAGTGTTTACGACCCATGGCTTATGATAGGTGTACCTCACTGCCGGATAACATGAAGAGCCAGCTGACGGATTGCAAACAAGAGACAAACAAAAACTTTGGGTTTGCATCCATCTTGTGTAGTTTTTTCTTGGAGAAGGTTCCAGGATTAATCCATAGAGTAGATATTACTCCACACGGATCGCGTGATCCAACCATGTCATGGTGGACCAACGTGATGAGGTGGTTAGGAGGTGGTAGGGTTCCAACCCCCTACAATGATGAGTAATTCTTATGGTGGAATCGCCAGGTTATAGCCATAAACGACTACCCCTATGTTGGGATAGAATATAGAGGGGATCCAGATATGCCTTTTCCACCAGGTTCCACCTACAGTGATATAGGTATGAATTTTTTTTATATATTTCATATTTTTTTTTTTCAAAAAGAATTAAAAAATGCAAATATTTTTGTACGGTATCAAGTATTAACAATGGTCTTGTCATGCAGATGTGAGTCCATGACGACAAGATGGATTCCCACAAAATCGATGGAGGAACTGGGGAGATGAGCATGTAGGAGGAGATGCAGAGAGAGTTATACAAAATGTGCAGGGAAACCTGTCTCGATTGACGCACAAAATTCATATGGTTCAGTTGGAGTATTTTCCAGAGGCTATGCAACGACAATTGGTTGGTGTGCCCCGTGCGTGGGTGTGACTCTTTCGACATATCACAAATTTCGTATTGTGATATCATGATATGCATCCGGCACCAGAGGCGTAGATTCCATGGCCATATATCTATCGGCCATATATGTATTTTGAGGGTGTGAGCCCTATTTTGTACTATGACACCACATTTTTTGAAAAGATGAAATAAAAAATATTGGTCCTCGGATTTACTTATATATGTTAAAATGTTTACATTGATGAAATGTTTTTCCTTTACTTTATTTATGTGACAACTGTCAATCTAAAACATAATTATCATATGCATCGGATAAATAATTAGAACTTCTAGGTATGTGATTATAAGTAATAAAATCAAAATAATGTTCGAAAAGTCGTACCTTTAGGAATCGTCGGAGTAGAGTAGGGTTTCACAAATTGTAAATGTTGTTTAACTGACATACAAATAACTAGGAGTCTAGGAGAACCTCTAAAGATCGAACACCATGTGAAATGGCGTCGTGTAAAATATCTATAATGACACTATACTTAGCCACATTATTCATTGATGGCTCTAGACAAATGCCACCTGAAGACACTAGTTGACACTCGGATGAATAAATGACCCAAACAAAAAAATCCATGTTTCGTGTATGACGAATGGCACCATATGTGAATCCTAAGTAAACTGAAGACTCCGTTGACGACAAGAAAACCTAATAAGCAAGTTGATGACACAAAGGAAAATATATATATACACTAAGATACACTAGTATACAAAGAGTCACGCCCAAGCTTGAGGGCCCAAGCATAATATCTTTTAAGGGAGAGCCCATTTCTGGGCTCAGCAAACATATTTCCTTCATAATCCTCCAATTCATAGGCTCTTTTTTCTAAAACATGTCACACGATATAAGGACCATGCCACATGGGGTTGAACTTTCCTTCCCCCAACGGTTCTTTGGCTTGGTCATACAAGAGAACCAAGTCACCCTCAACATATTGCCGAGAACATAAATAACTATCATAGTGAACCTCAACACATCGTTTATTTTCTTCAATAGTCGTAGAGGCATATCAACGATGCTCATCTAGACGCTCTAGGTGCACGAGGAGTTCTTCAATATCGGATGTGTCAGGTAGGAGCTCAATTTATATTTTAAGGGAAAGGATTTCGCATTCAATCGAAAGGATTGACTCCACACCATGTACTAACTGAAAAGGAGAAAAACCAGTGGAAGTATTAACCGAGGTTCGGTATGCCCAAAGCGTGGGGTAAAGCATTAGATGCCAGTCAGATTTAATCTGGATGACAGTTTTTTGAAAAATGGTCTTGAGATATTTATTCACTGTCTCTACTTGTCCATTTTCCTGGGGATAATAAGGGTAAGAATGATTGTGCTTAAACCCCATTTTTGATGCTAACTCTTTCATCATTTCATTCTGAAAGTGACTGCCATGATCAGTGACAATCTCCTATGGGATTCTGAACCAGGATATAATTTGGTTGAATATGAAGAATTCTATTGTCTTACCATTGTATTTAATAGTAGGCATGACCTCTTCCCATTTAGTGAAGTAATCCACGACCACGATAATATGTTGATTCCCCCTAGCCGAAGTTGGGTTACAGTCCATAAAATATACCCCCCACTTGGTGAAGGGACCGACGATGACTATTCGGTGAAGAGGGGCTGGATGCAAGTGCATTTTTCAAGAAAACACCTGGAAAGGGTGACACTTCTTGATCGCTTCAACACAATCTTTAAACATTGACGGCCAAAAATATCCAACTTGCAATATTTTTTGGGTTTTCGCAAGCCCAGATAGATGACCACCATAAGCCCCACTGTGACAGTCATTGAGAACTGACTCAGCCTTCTCATAATTCAATAAATGACGCAAAATATTATCTACTCCTCGATGATACAAAGTGTCGTCTATGGTAAGGTAGTTTTTAGCTTGATGTCATATATGTCTTCGATCAACTCTTAATAGATGATGAGAGAACTTAAAGGTTTGAAGATAGATTAAAATGTCTCCATACCAGGGGTCCGAAGGTGAGATAAGGAAGATATGTTCATCCATGAATGAATCATTACGAATAACGTCCTCATCTATTTAAGGGAAGTCTTATATTAACTCGATCAAACTCTTGTAGAATAAAAATCCACTTATTTTGTTTTCCCCCTATGATACGTTAGGTAAGGACATATTGAAATGGATTGATATCTGCAACTACAATAGTTTTTCAAAGCAATATATAATGTCGTAATCTTTGAGCTACATGTACATCAGCTAATGCTATCTTCTCGATGTGAGAGTATTTAAGTTAAGGACCGACTAAGTTTCGACTAAGATAGTATACAATGTGCTCATGGATATCATCGTCCTCTTGAACTAGAACCATACCAACTGTCCCTTTGGACACAACGATATAAAGAAAGTAATTTGTATTGTAGTATGGATGCTTCAGCAGAGGTTTCGATACCAAGGCTTTCTTAAGAGCATCGATGGATTCTTAGGCTTGCTCATCCCATATAAATGGAGTAGACTTATTCAAAAGACACATGAAAACATCAGTTAAATTTTCATAGTTCACTATAAACTGATGCAAGAAGTTATCCTTCCCCTGTAAACTCTCAACTTTATGAATGTTGTGTGGGGGAGGCAATTGAAGCATTGTATCGACCTTCATAGGATCCATCATGATCCCATTATCAGAGACTAAGAAACCTAAGAGATGGCCAAGCCTAATGTAGAAGATGCACTTGTGAGGGTTTAAACGGATGTGATAATAACAACATCTCTCAAATACTAGTCGAAGGTGAGTAGAGTGATCTACTCTCTTGCAAGAGTGATAAAAAATATCATCAAGGTAAGCTTCGACAATATGTTTGAGATCGTGAAAAGAAAAGGTCATGGCTTGTTGGAAGCTTTCTCCACAGTTTTTAAGGACGAAATACATTTTACGGTATGCAAAATTACCCCAAGGATAAATAAACATCGTCTTGTGTTGATCCTTGGGTTTGATCTAAATTTGATTATATCTTGAAAATTTTTCCATAAAATAAAAAATCTCACTTCTCACACACTCATCTAGAATCTGATCAATGAAAGGTGTAGGGAAGTTGTGTTTAGGAAAATACTTGTTCAAGTCTCGAAAATCCATACATATGCGGATGGTTCATTGTTTATTATTCACGGGAATGGGGTTGGATACCCATTCAGTCAAGGGAACTGGGTAGATGAAACCAACATTAAGTAGCTTCTCTACTTACGCATTAATGGCAAGGGCCTTCCTATGATTAATAGCTCTAATATGTTGTCGAACAAGTCTAGCATCCAAATAAGTCTTGATTTCATGTTCGACAATGCTAGGGTTGATCCCTAGAATATCTTCATACTACCAAGTGAATACATCATGAAATTATTTGAAGAGATCGGTGTAGATATGAATTTCTTCAGGCGAACAATCCACATCGATATATACGTTTTCAATTTTTCTAGGAATTCAAGAGATGTCGATCACGATGGTAGGAGAAATATTCGCCATGTTTCCTTCGACATAAATACCATGCGTATCTAGTGTTACCACAATGTGACCGACCATATCACTCAAGGTATATCTAAAGTCATCATGTTCGATCCTAAAAATATCTAGGAGGATGTAAGAGAAATGATCCATATTGTCCCATCGCCTATCGGGACCACTCATGGCCTCTAAGATGGATTCATCTGAAGGAAAAGTATCGTCAAGGAAATCATGTGAAAAAGACAATGAGGTGTCTGATAAGGGTTTGAGAACAGGATCCCCTTCATTCATCTGCGAGGAGAAAGGATCTGGGTCAGAAGTGTGTGACTAGCCTTCATAGGACATGGTTGGGGAAGGTAGGCTCCAAGGATCATTGAAATACAAAGTACATAAAGGAACAGACCTCATTGATGAATAACACCTATTAGACATGGAATACAAGTGATGAATTGGTGCCATGAAATCAAAGGTACCCATGAGAGAGGAATACATTCTCACACCAATATCCTCAGTTGTCGGCTGAGAATTGTCAATCATTTGGATCAAAAGTCGAACTAATGCATTAGTACTAGCATGAGCAAAGGACAATTGATCAATCATCACTATTTTACCTTCATGAGAAAAACAAAAAGTGTGGAAAATAGACAACACGGCTGCAGTCATGGCATAATTCCAATTATTCCCTAGTAATAAATTATAGTCAAGGGGTGCATCAACCACCTTAACATCCACCTCCACTATCTTTCCACCTAACTAGACCAGAAAGGCGGGAAGAATTATGTGGGTTCAGAAAGAATGACCATCAAAAGAAGTCAACATACTCATAGATTGAGAGATATTTGGAGAGCCAATGGCTTTCCAACAGGTTAGGGACATCACACACATTACAACACCTTCATCAATAATAATTTATTTGGTGGCAGTTTTTGCTATTTTTAGTGGATTTTGCTATTTTTAGCACATTTGTAAATTAATCCCGAATTAAGGGATTAGGGTTTTGGTATCTACGGAATACCTAAAAACATCATATATATTGTATGGTGAATGGTGAAATTTGATATAATGAATATAAGAAAGGTTTTCCCAGTTGAGGGTTTCCGATATAAAATCTCTGTGTACTCTGTGTATGAGCCATTGATTAATTTCTGTCTTGCTTAAGAATCTATATGCATTGCTTTACTTCACAGGTTTAAAAATTACAAGTTGGCAGTTGAGATAAGAGCCTTGAGGCTTCCTCAAGTTTGGGGCATAGGTGGGTAAGGTGATAATCTTTACAAAGTTTACAAGGAAAATTCACCTTCCACTTTTCTTTCTTTCCCTCACCAATATTATTATTTGATCCATCATTGTTAGTGTTGTCCTTGGTTTTATTATTATTTCTCCCACACTTACGATTATTACCTCGTTGTTTCTTTCTATTCCTACATGGTTTTTGGTTACCATTTGGTTTGGTCAACAACTATACAAAATGCACATCCGCCAATTGAGTGGGAGTGGAGGATGAAGATGAAACTTGTCCTTCTACAAACTGGCCTAGAGACAACTCCTTCAACTGGTTCATCACCAATTCTATAGAATTAGCATTTCCAGATCCTATGATTCCATTGGCATGAGGCCCAGGATTTTGTCTAGGGTTGTAATTTGACCGTGGTGCATCAAGAAGAATTTATTACAACATCCCAGATTGAGCATATATGAGGTCCATTTGCTAATATTTGAAAATATATTTTTCCTCACATGTTACCCTAGATGTAGAAAAATCCTTTGAAATATAAGGAAATAGGGATTTAAGGAACCACTCCAATATAAACTTTGGATGAATGTAGGATTTAATGAACCTCTTCCGTCTACTCCACTCTTAGATATGGTCTGAGATATTTGTGGCTTTATTGTGGCGAAGGGTCGACAAAATTTCTATGTCGGCATCGTAACGAACCGACAATTGGAAGTGGTTAAGAAAGACCAAAACCATATGATTAAAATTCTCGTACATTCCCCCTGGTAACTCAATGTACCATTTTGCTGCAACCTCGTTGAGTGTGCATTGAAATAGTCTCAAATGAATAGAATTGTCATTAATAAAATTGGATGAGCACCAAAAATGAAAAGTAGTAACATTGTCACTTGGATCCTCACCACTATTTCCTTCAAATTTTGGAATGTCCAAAGGGAGATTGGTGGGGACAGAGGGCCATGACAGATCATGACACACCGACTCATTCATTAATCTTGACAAATATGGAAAATTAAGCATGGCCAGAAAAGGGAGCTGGGGTTGCGGCATCTGAGCCCATGCTCCCGGGAAAGATTGATGTTGAGTAATTGCATCCCATCCAGGGTTCTAGTATACACCATGGCCCTCTCCGGTATGGTAATATCCTCCTCCAAACTGATTCATAAGAGGTTGTGTGGGAACCATACCTATAGGAATGGTATAATTAGGGTTATAAACATTTCCTCCAACTGGAGTGGCTCCAGTATGGGGGTTTCCCATAGCATGAAACCGACTCCCCTCAGGTGGAAATCTAAAGGATAGAGGTGGATTCGTCATAACAAATGTGTTATTCAGAATTGATGTGGAAGAGGAAGGGGAAAATGACGAAACATAGGAAGTAACTTGTCCTCCTAGTTGAGTACTCCATCCAAGAGCATTGAGACCAGGATTAGACTCGAGAGGAAAATGAGGTCGACTTCCTACTATAGGAGTCGTTTTGGGAATATGACCTCCACCAAATCAGAGGGGAGTATGTGGAGGAGCCATGCCCCTAGGTCCAAGACTAGGATTTGAATTATTCACTGGAATTGAGGATGAAAGTTGCGATGTCATATTTGGCATACCGAAAGAGAAAGGGTTAGAGACCGAAGGTATGGATTGAGAATTATATCTAGGCGTACCAAAATCGGACCTGGAAGGGTTCGTTACTATGGGTTGGGTAGCAACCACAGGCAAGATATGAGTGATGATAGGAACCTCCGACACTATAAACGTCATGACTGAAGAAGTCGAAGGAACCCCATTAACTACAATAGGTATAGGTGTCAAGGGATTCCCTATATCGTTATGAATTGACTCGGTACTCATAATTGTATAATCACAAGTCTAGTAGGTGGAGATAAGTGTACCACATTTAGTAACTTTACGCCTTTTAGAAGGAAAATGCTCAAGATGTGGTGGTAACTTCAACAAATGGTGAGACCTACGCGGAAGCTGGTATGGCTCCACGATGACTCAAGACTCAATATATATAACCAAATCGTAGGGCCAACTAACAATCAAACATCACACCAAAATAAAAAAAAAGGCCAAATGCACACAAACAGGATATAGTAGCTGAAAATGGGCCTCCCTCACTAGAGTAGGTATGCCTTTCCCAAGAGGGGCCTGAGACTCCCTTCAAAATATCATAGGTATTAGAATCAATTATAAGGGCTCTTTTGGGCTTAACAACGCAGTTGGTCAGATCTCCCCAGAGAAGTAATCCTCCATAAAGATTGTTTGTTGTTCGACCCTTATCTAACCCAAGGTACCTACAGAATAAACCCTACAAGTAACCTATGTAGTTACCTATGTCAAGCAGATAAATCCACCATGATATAACCAATGCATAGATGAATAGTCATAAGTCAGGTCCACCGTATGGGTAGGCTAACAAAGCTCGAAATATTGAAATCACCGCCTCTCATGGAGGTAAAGGTACTAGAAAGATCCCCAAATATGAATAGATCTCCAGAAATATCTCTGACGCTAAGAAGGTTTTAGAGGCATATCTCTGCAACCAACTTCGCACAACCTCGTGCTTAACTTTGGTGTGAGCGGAGCATCCTGACATCACTATTTTCACAATGGATTTCACCACTCCTTGGTCAGACACATATGTTTAGTTTAATATCCTTGGAGAAGTTTACTCACAAAATCCTATTCCCAGGCCCCATATCCTATGCTTGTTTCTGTACTCTGAAAAATAAAATAGTTTCTAATCAATTTTAATTAATCAACATTACTTTTAATGGATTTTTTTACTAAAGAGATGTGGTCGTGAAACTGAGGATATTATGAATCAACATATCAAAGAAATGAGTATGAACATAGTGCTAAGTCCTAATATTATATTCTCAAAATATGGTAAGATTTTAAAATGAAAATGTGCAACTCTACAATTTCAATAAGATGCAATATTTCCACATATCTCAAGATCAATACTAAATAACCAAAAGAGAAAATTCCATAATGTAAAAATGAGCAATTTATTTTGTATTTTCGATATAAAGAAATGAAAATGCAAGGATTGAATAGAAACTTGATATACATACCCTACTGCAAGAAGAAAGAGACTAACCAAGCATGATACCAAGAAGAAAACACTCAAACCAAGATGCAAGGACAACCAATGAAAAATATGATGATAAGAAAGAAAACGACCCGAAAATTCAACAATAATAAGGTTACCTATCACTTTGAAAGCACTCAACAGTTAGGATAACGACCCAAGAAGACTCAACAACCATCAAAACTCACCCAACAAACACCAAAATCAACTAGTAAGCCTAAAACATTGATGTACACAATTGTTTGAGAAAAACTCGTGTATGTACATGCCCTATAGAAGGACAACTTGCGTATGTATGTGTCTGTCAAGGGAAAACCCGCATATATGTAGTAAAACACTTCCTGGGCAAGGGTTAAGCCAAGAAACTTAGATGCAAAGTAAAAATAGGTTGTGGAGAAGTCACCTGACAAGGAAACTTAGGCTAATAGAGAGCAATTTAAGGAGAAAAACACTCCAAACCCCAAAATAACAGATCAATCCCCAATATGGTTTCCAATTATGTTACAAGGAAAATCACTCTATGGTATGGGTTAAACCACAATAGACATAATGACTACAAAAATCAAATACAATCCCAAGTATTTATATAAATGAAAATGCTAATCAGACAAGATCAAGAGCCTACCACGTTCGGACGTTCGATGAAGACCACCGTTGAGCAGACAACTCAAATATTTATACCTGCAACTTGTCCTCAAAAACAAAGATACACAAGCATACAGTGATAATATATAATGTTAGCATATACGATAGCATAATCCATTAACATTCATAACAAATAATCCCATGGAATAATAATTCAAATATTTGCAAGATATCAATTGGACGAGAAAATAGTATTTCTATTAAAAAATGATCAACATAATTGTATAAGTGACAAACTTCTATGTCGACACATCTTAGAATTGAGAAACCAAGTCCCTTCCAGGTGGGCCTCCACCACTTCAATCCTCCACCAAAGGAAATCTCATATAAAGGAGATAATGAGATTCTCCATGAAATAAGGAAGAGCTTGGGGGATGAACAATGTGTTCAGACTTTCAAGGATAAAGGGATGCAGACTCAATGTGAAGTGAAAATTTCTCCAGAGTATCTTTTCTCTCAAAAGTTGAATTCTCTCCTCTTCCACAGTTTGGATATGGCTGAATTTATAGCCTTCAAATGGAACCGAAGAGCCGATTCCGAACGTTTCTTGTATATGGAAGGTCAAGGATCATGGATCTCGTGACGTGACATGGAAACCTGACACATTTTTTAATTTTGAGCACTAAAATCGATGTACATGGGTTGTAGTGGTGCAACCTGTGTATATGGATGTTGTCTGACTGGTAGGGTGTGTATATGTGGAAAAAATGATTTTTTGGCTCTGGGAAGTACAAAAAGGGACTTCAAGTCTGCATAGGGAAATGGAAAGGTCATTCAAGCAAGTTGCATTGAGTAAGGAAAAATTTGGTATAACAATATTCAATGGGATATTTCATTGGATGAGACATAAATTGAACATGATTACAAGATTAAAAGTGAAAATATGATAAATGCATTTAAATCTCAAGAATCACAATTGTCTATAAGAAAAGTTGAATAAATTAGTAAAAGTTTTAGAGAAAGAAACTAAATAAATGAATTAACTTATATTTGTATCTCAAGAATCACAATTTTATGCTAGAAAAGTTGAATAAATCAATAAAAATGGGATATTTCATTGGATGAGAGATAGAAATTTAACATCATTACAAGATTAAAAGTGAAAATTGTTGAACATATTGTCATTAATATGTTGTCATTGATGTCAACAATCATGATAAGTTGTTATGATAGAAAAATTAATCAGTCATGAACAATTATACAGTTGGCATTAGTGTCAGGATGGACAATAAGGTCTGTCCATGTGTAATGAAGGGTCAATTATGGAAAGAGAATGCAACAGAGCAACAGGGTTAATCTCAGGAATAAAATTATACTAAAGATCGGCTAAAGAAAATTACCTTAAGGCTGAAGCAATTTGTGATTATTGTTGGTCACGATAGGATCAACAATTATCCTATGATCAAATATCAGGAGAGATAGCGTTGTAGAAATCCCATGGGAGAAAATCTTACTGAACAGGGGAAACCTTTATGAAATATCAATCAACATCTAGAATTCAGATGGAAACTTGACTGTTGGATCATAGAGGAAGCCTGCGTAAAGAAGGAAAATAATCCTGTCCATTGATGTAGATCATGAGACAAACCAATATTGTTGGATACACAAGCATTAGATCAAGGGCATGGATTGATTGCAGAGTGTGAAGGAAGAATTAAACAATGCGTTAATTCCAATCCCACAATTAGTCTAGACCGTCATATTACAAGAGAAGGATCATTAGAGGACTAGTCCACGATCAGATCAAGTCATGACCGTTGGATACGCAAGCGCTAGATCAAGGGAAAGGATTGATTATGGAGCGATAAGGGAGAATTAAACAATGTGTTATTTCCAATCTTGCAATTAGTCTAGACCGTCAGATCTCATTGATTTGAAGATCGATGACTATGGTTGATCCACCAACAATTGCACAACTTCAATTGTGGATTTTGGGAGACAGGATAAACTACATGCAAGTTACAGTTCTACAATCCACACCGATCGTCGATGGTCACCTGCCAATAGATCTATGGTTCACATCAATTTCACTACCAAACAAGCAGTTTTTATTACGAAACTCGACGATAGTTTTAAACGTCCTACTAGTTGAGGACCCCACAATCATCTGTAATAGTTGATATGTTCCCAGAGAATTCTCAACCATTGGATCAACTTGATTGGAAGGACAGAGTAAGTCATAAAGGAGGATGTGTGCCACATCAGGAGATCCACGTCAATAGACCACGTTAGCAAGGACACGTGGCACAATCAAATGATGAAAAGTTTCAAGGTGCATTTCAGGTATGCGTAAGTCATAAATCTATGTGACACATGGAAACCACTTGGTCAGTTCTATGTCAACAAGTAACATCCGCAACTACATCACTCCAGGAATATGTACTTCAATAGTTTCACCACCAACAAATGCTTGGAGTCTTGAAATTCTGAATTCTCGAAGTAAACGAGAATCGTTCACTTACCTATAGATTAATTCATGGTCATTGATTTGTTCGAAACCTCTGGAAAATCCATGATTGTCCGACTAATGAAAGAAGGAATATTGACCGTCTGATTTGTTTCGACAAAATCTAATTCGAGAGATTTGAAAGGTTGCAAAGGGCCAAAGACCCGAAGGACAAAGTACCTAAGAACACAGTCCCAACATTGGAAATATGGGAGCTAAAAGGAAAATGGAGAAAGAAGAGGCAACGCATAAATTAAGAATCCTGTGGTTCTACACCTATGGTCATATGAAAATGGTTTGAAGGAAGTGCCTCATATAGATTGTATCTTTGTAATTCGACAGAGAATTAACACCATAATAATACATATAATAGGTGAAAGATCGAATGTGATATGTTGACGAATTGAGGACGCAACAGAAGCATGAGAACTATATGATGAGTCAATACATATGTGATCAACTCATCAAGACAAATGAATCGATACATAGTCATGATTAAAAGAGAGTTCAATCATAGTCCACAGGGGTGTGGTCTAATGGCCAGCAAGCATGTTGTTAAGGCGTTTGTGCTGCTAAGCAGGTCACGAGTTCAAACCTTGTCTTATCTGGAGGCAATGCTTGCGGGCGGTGTGGTTCTTCATAGAGGTTATAAGATAGTTGACAAGATTTGACCCTATGTCAAGCGAGTCAGATACCGCCACCGTTATCGATTCCCCTATATACAAAAAGAAAAAGAAAAAGAGAGAGTTAAATAATGAAAACATTATGAATAAAGAATAAAAATGAAAATTTATATTAATTAAAGTTTAATATTATTTAAATGAAAAGGTACAATGGTTCAAATATCAAAAGACACAATTCTTCAAATTCACATCAGTTGGAAGAATATATAAACAAGGAAGAATGGTGAGAAGAAGTGTAGTTGAATTTGTTGAAGTATATATATTTATATATAATGGATTGAACGAAGGTTCATTCTATCAGGTTGGTTCTTGTTTAGAAGTTGGGTCTTGTATGAGGATTGGATTCCTCACATCTCAGTTGGATCTAAGATCAACAAGATGGGATTTGTTATGAGGGTTGGATTCCTCATTTATTAGTTGGATATGAGAACTACAAGTTGGGTTTTGTAACAGAGAGTTGGGTTTTGTAATAGAGAGTTGGGTCTCTCATAATTGTTTGAAGATGAAGATATTCAAAGATTGATATTATGTATTCATTCAGGTTAAATAAATAAATAAAATATTTTTTCTTTTATATATTGGCTGAGAAAATGAAATAAATATATGTTGTTCAGTTAATTTATGAAAAGTGGAAAATTGTCCAAAGTTTTGTGACACTGATTCACCCCCCCCTCCTTCTTAGTGTCAAGTGTCGATTTCAACAATTGGTATCAAAGAAGGTGCTTCCAGCACAATTTAAACACTGAAGGTATATTCATAAGAAATGGGTGGAAAAATTGTTATCTCCACAAATGAAACTCCCTTATTTGATGGAACAAATTATTCATCATGGAGAGAAAATATGAAAATATATCTGAATTCAAGAGGATATGGGGTGTGGGATTCAGTAATAATCAAGCTCTAGCGCTTAACTACTTCAAAGAGAAAAACCAAAACTACAAAGGATGCAAGGAGAAACAATTCATTAGCCTTAAAAGAAATCCAGGATTGATTGTCAGACCAAGTCAAAGAAAATATGAGGCACTACAAATCTGCTAAAGAATTATGGCTCCAACTAGAAAATAGTTATTAGAATGAAACACAAGAAGAAGATAAATACTATCAAAGTGAGGAACAAGACTCAGATAAAGAGGATTCCTGTCAAAATAAAGAACAAAACTCAGGAGAAGAGAATTTTTATCAAGATAAGGAATAAGATAAAGAAAAGGAAAATTGCAATCAGATTGAAGAACATAATACATTGAAAGACACTTCTAATCAGGATGAAATGAAGGATTTAATTCAATCCTCAATCATAAATGAAAAAGACAACCTCATCAAGGAATTGAGGCATACCTTAGTAATCACTAAAGACAAACTACATAATCTTAAGACTTATTTTACAGTTGCAATAGATGATATTTGTATGGAACCAATAAATTATATGCATACTAAAGTTCCTGTGAATGTTCTTGACCATCTTGAATATACAACTATGTGCACTTTTGAAGAGTTGGAGAAAATTCAACAGATAGATCAATCTAACCATGAAGAGCATGCGAAAAAGATTCCGTTAGAAAACAAAGAAGAAGAGATCAAAAGATTGACAACCAAATTTATTAATCTAACAGAAGAGATGGAAGAATTAAATACACCTGACAGTAAAAGAAAAGAAGTACTAAAAGAATCAGAAGAATTAGTTAACAGTCTAAACACTCAACTTGAGGAAATTAAATAAAGTGAAGAAGACCTAAATATCCAGTTAACAAGGAAAGAGAATTCTTAGCACATGTTGGAATTGGAGAACATCAACTTCAAAAAGATAAATGAAAGTACTAATGTAGATCTAATGACTCAAATTGAAGAAGCTAAGAAAAAAAAGAAGCCCAGAAGATCCAAATAACTAAAAAGGAAGAATCATGCCAAATTTTTGAGTTAGAAGTCATCAACCTCAAAACGATTCAACTAGAATATGAGGAAGAAATCAAAATATTGAAAACTAAAGCTTTTGATCTAACAAAATATATGGAAGAATTGAATACATATGACAAAACTATTAAATGAAAAGAATTATTGGATGAGATAGAAGAAATAGTCATCAACCTAAATACTCAACTTGAACATGCTAAGTAAGTGGAAGAAGCCTTGAAGATTCAGTTGACTAAAAAGTAAGAATTATGTCACATGTTGAATTTAGAAATAGTCAATCTCAAAAAGATGAATGAAAAGGAAAATATGATTGTCAATTTCCAGAATAACTCAACTATCCTAGATAAGATTTGGAAGAGCCAAATATAAGCTGATGACAAAACTGGTCTTTGATACAATAAGAAAGAAGACAATGACAAATGGAGCACCATTTACAAACATGAGAAAGGATCATCCTTCTCAAAAGGAAAAGGTGCAATTACAAAGAAATTACAAGTGACGAACTTCGTTAAGGAAGGAAGCTATAGAAGTAAAAATGAACAAGAAAATCAAATGACAGATCTCCCAAGCCAAAATAAAATCAAGAATGGAAACACCTTCAATGGCTATTGCTTTTTCTATCATAGATTTTGTCATAAAGCAATGGACTGCAAGAAACTAGAGAAATGATATACAAGAAAATCCAAAAACTCAATTAGATGTTGGAGATGCAATTTTGTTGGTAACACAACAATTTTTTTTCATACAATGAGATGTTACAACTATGATAGGTTTGGGCACAAATCCAAAAACTGCAGGAGTTCAAAAATTCAATCCTTAAATAAGTCATTCAAGTCAGTGAGAAAACCTAATAAAAGTTGGAAGAAGAAAGGAGATGACAAATCTCCAAAAACACAATTAAAAAGAGAAGATCCAAAAAGAAGAATATCTCATAGAAAGATATGGAGAAGAAAATTTGAAGGAGAAAGCAAGAAAGATGATATTACACCTAAAAATAAGAAAATTAATAATAAAAATATGATGGTTGAAGGTCCTAATAAAGAATGTGAAATTCAATATGAAATGAATCAATCCTAAGAAAAGGAAGTTCCTATAGAAGAATATGGCACAATATCAAATTCTGAAGATGTCATAATTTGTTATCCAAAGAAAGAAAATACAAAAAAAAGTTTAAATTGGTTTCTACAAAATCAAAGGATTATGCTAAGAGTTTTTAAAAATTTAACATATGGAAAATCTTAACTATCTATAGATTAGTGGTCAAAAGAAAAATCATCGGTAGGGTTAGTTGCAGAATACGAGAAGAGGAAAAATAAAGGTAGAAGAGAAGTTCAAGGAGTATCATTCAACAAAGATCAATTGATAACAAAATTGGTATTTAAATCAATTGGTATCATTCCTCAATTGATATTCATGTGAAATATTAAAGAAGAATAAGAAGCAAATCAAAAATATCAGTAAGATTCATACTCTTGTTCTATTTGACAAAGGAAAGTCAATAAAAACTCAAGAGGAGTATTTTGGTTATTGAATAAGAAAGTAATTATATTAAGTTTTGAAAGACTTGATCACTACAAATGGGTATCACTACAAGTTGGTATTAAGAAGACTACTTATTTGAACACAAATATACCAATGGACTGAGATAAACAATTAGTAAATTGACAGGGGAAGAGATCTTGTGAGGAAGAGATACCCTTTCATAAAAAAAGGGGCAGAGTAGTCAGAGGCAGAGAGAGAATATTGATAGGGACAACCCAAGTTCATATTCTGGTCAACAACATGTAGACAGGCAGAGGTTGATCATAAGGGGAGCAACCCTTTTCCATTGATGTCAAAGGGGGAGAGTAAATTCAGAGGAGAAAAGTGTATGAATTTAATGTGTTTCCCTCAATGACAAAGGGTGATATTGTTGGACATATCGCCATTAATATGTTGTCATTGATGTCAACAGTGATGATACGTTGTTACGATGGAAACATGAATCAAATATGAACAATTATACAGTTGGCATTAGTTTCAGGATGGCCAATAAGGTCTGTCCATACGTAATGAAAGGTTAGTGATGGAAAGAGAATGCAACAGAGAAACAAGGTTAATCTCAGGAGGAAAAGTATACTAAAGATTGGAAAAATAAAATTACCTTAAGGCTGAAGCAATTCATGATTATTGTTGATCACGATAGGATAAAAAATGATCCTATGATAAATTCTCAAGAGAGATAGCACTGCAGAAATACACATGAGCAAATCTTACTAAACATGGGAAACCTTTATAAAAGATCAAGCAACGGGAGCCATTCATCCAAAATTCAGATGCAAACTTGACCGTTGGATCATAGAGGAAAGCTACATAAAGAAGGAAAATAATCATTTCCATTGATGTAGATCACGGGAAAAACCAGGACCATTGGATACACAAGCACTAGATACAGGGCGGGGATTGATTGTGGAGCACGAAGGAAGAATTAAAAAATGTTTTAATTTCAATCCTACAATTACTCTAGACCGTCAGATTACAAGAGAAGGACCATTGGAGGACTAGTCAATGATCAGATCAAGTCATGATCATTCGATACACAAGTGTGAGATCGAGGGAAGGGATTGATTGTGGAGCGCAAAGGGAGAATTAAAAAATGTGTTATTTCCAATCCCGTAATTAGTCTAGACCGTCATATCTCATCGATTCAAAGATCGATGACTATGGTTGATCCACCAACAATTGCCCAACTTCAATTGCGAAGTTTGGGCGATGGGATAAACCACGCACAAGTTATGGTTATGAAATCCACACCGACCATCGATCGTCACCCGCCAATAGATCTATGGTTGGCACCAATTTCACTACCAAATGAGCAGTTTCCATTGCAGAACTCGATGATAGTTTTAAACTTCGCTAGTTGAGAACCCCGCAATCATCCCTAATCGTTTATCTCCTCCGGGAGAATTCTCAACAATTGGATCATGTTGAGTGGAAGGACAGAGTATGTCATAAAGGAGGACCTATGCCACATCAAGAGATCCACGCCAACATACCACGTCAGTAAGAAAACATGGCACAATCAAATGATGACAAGTGTGAAGGTGCTATTAGCATTTCAGGTATGTGTAAGTCACAAATCTATGTGACACGTGGAAGCCACTTGGTCAGTTCCATGTCAACAAGTGACGTCCGCAGCTACGTCACTCCGAGAATACGTACTTTGAGATTTTTTCCACCAGCAAATGCTCGGAGTCCCAAAGTTCTGAAGTCTCGAAGTAAACAAGAACCATTCACTCACCTGTAGATTAAGTCATGATCGTCAGTTTGTTCAAAACCTCTGGACAATCCAGGATCGTCTGACTAATAGAAGAACGAATATTGATCGTCTGATCTGTTTCAGTGAAATCTTATTCAGGAGATTTGAAAGGTTGCAAAGGGCTAAAGACCCGAAGGATGAAGTACCAAAGAACAGGGTTCCAACACTGGGCATATTTGAGCTAAAAGGAAAAGGGAGAAAGAAGAGGCAACGCTTAAATTAATAATCCCATGGTTTTGTGTCTATGGTCATATGAAAATGGTTTGGAGGAAGCGCCTCATACATATTTCATTTATGTATTTCGACAGAGAATTAACACCATAATAATACAGAGAATAGGTGAAAGATCGAATGTGATATGTTGACAAATTGAGGACACAACATAAGCATGAGAATGATATGATGAGTCAATCCATATGTGATCAACTCATGAGGACAAATGAGCCGATACATAGTCATGATTAAAAGAGAGTTAAATCATGAAAACATTATGAATAAGGAATAAAAAGGAAAAATGATATTAATTAAAGTTTAATATTATTTAAATGAAAAGGTACAATGGTTCAAATATCAAAAGACACAATTCTTCAAATTCACACTAGTTGGAAGAATATATAAACAAGGAAGAATGGTGAGAAGAAGTGTAGTTGAATTTGTTGAAGTATATATATTTATATATAATGGATTGAATGAAGGTTCATTTTATTAGGTTGGTGCTTGTTTACAAGTTGGGTCTTGTAGGAGGATTGGATTCCTCACATCTCAGTTGGATCTAAGATCAACAAGTTGGGACTTGTTATGAGGGTTGGATTCCTCATTTCCTTGTTGGATCTGAGAACTACAAGTTGAGTCTTGTAACAGAGAGTTGGGTCTCTCATAATTGTTTGAAGATGAAGATATTCAAATATTGATCTTATGTATTCATTCAAGTTAAATAAATAAATAAAATATTTATTATTTTATATATTGGTTGAGAAAATGAAATAAATATATATTGTTCAATTAATTTATGAAAAGTGGAAAATTGTCCAAAGTTTTGTAATAGTGATTCACCCCTCCTCTTTGTGTCAGGTGTCCATTTCAACAATATGATAAATTCATTTAAATCTCAAGAATCACAATTATCTATAAGAAATATTAAATAAATTAATAAAAGTTTTAGAGAAAAAAACTAAATAAGTGAGTTAACTTGTATTTGTATCTCAAGAATCACAATTTTATGCCACAAAAGTTGAATAAATTAATAAAAGTTTTACACGAATAAACTAAGTAAGTCAATTAACTCCTTATTTTGTGTCCTTTAAAGTTTTCTACATATGAACTGCTGCAAATATTCTCATCACTTATTTTGGAATCATTATATTACTTATGAATGCACTTATTTTGGAATTATTATATTACTTATGAATGTTGATGTTGGAATTCTGTAAAGTTGTTTTGGGATTTTTTCCCCAAAAAATCTATTCGATGGCAACTCTTGTAAGTTATCTTGACTCAATATATCACTTTTTATTATGCAAATGTTTGACATTGTATAGAGTGGTTTTTTCATATGTTATTTGAAAAATAAAATATAACCTAACAATCTTTTTATTAACCTTTAAATAATTAAAGGTGTTTAATTGTTTAGACATTGTTGTATTTTATTTATCCTTAATATAAGGAATATTTAAAATAAACACTTAAAAATGAGATTTATTTTAGGATTGGAAAAAAATGGTATTCTTTTCTTTTGATGACTTTGTTTTATAAATTATTGTTTTTTAGTATGTAGGTTTCTACAGTTAGTTATAATTCTAGGGAATTTTCTAGATGCAAATTGTGTGTGAAGTTTTGAAATATCCAATGTTTCGAGTGGACATTCCACCCATCATCAGGGAAAAAAGAAGCTTGATAAGTTGGAAAAGAATGTTAAGTTTGTAATTATAGGAGGAGATTGGTAAGTAACTATTAGTGGGAAGAGAGAGAAGGTAATAGTTAGTAATAAATAATGAGAAATAGTCATCAATATTAGGTATTTAATAATGGAAAAGTTTTAGGGTAAAATGTTGCGATTAGAAAATTAAGAATGAGCATAATTGGTTAGCATGCGATTGAGATCACATCTTCGATTATGTTGGTTGAAGTGCATGACAGAAGAGAGAACATCAGAGTCACGACACCTCTTCAAGAAGTAATATCAACAACTCTTCTCGTCATTTTTATTCTCATATTTTCAAATATCTAAGTCTCTTTGAGATAGTCCTCTCCATAGAGGCTAAGTATTTGAGTATGTAGGTTTCCACAATTAGTCATAATGCTAGGTAATTTTCTCGATGCAAACTGTGTGTGAAGTTTTGAAACCTCCAAAATTTCGAGTGGAAACTCCACCCATCATCAAGGGCATAAGAAGCTTGATAAGTCAGAAACAAATGTTGAGTTTTTAATTATAGGATGGTAATCGTTAGCGGGGAGAGAGAAGGTAATAGTTAGTAATAAATAATGAGAGATAGTTGTTAATATCAGGTATTTAATAATGGTAATTTTTTAGGGTAAAATAAGTCGTTGCGATTAGAAATTAAGAATGAGCATAATTGGTAATGTGTGTTGGGCTCCAAAAATGTCATACAAATATCACTCATTACCATACATTTTTCACCTATGCTTCCATTACATCACTCATTATTCACTACCATATCACTTCATTTTCCCTATTATTCACCATTAATGGGTCTCATTTATATTTTCCAAACATTATTTATTTTCAAGCATTTTTAAGAGAAATTCTTGATTAAAAATTAGAAAATAATATATTTTACTTCATATATGGAAAGTGGATTGTTTTTGTGACATGTAGGTGCCAAGGAAGCTTCCAATACACCTTTATGTGGCCTTGAATGATCAAATTCGAATTTGATAAGATAAGAGATCATGATCTCATGGAGAAGATCAAGGACAAAAGAGGGTTACGTGTCTAGATGGTTGAGAGATGTATGGAACTAAAGAGAGATTAGTGGATGATCATTATGAGTTTGTTACTCATCCCATTGTATAAATAGGAGTACAATCTCCTCCATTTAAAATCCGGAAGTTTTGTAATCTTAGAATCTTGAAGCTTGTAATCTTAGAATTAGAGAGAGTTGTAATCTTAGAGTTAGTTTTTGGAGATTTTGAAATAAAGAATCATACTTCGATTTTGCTTCTACATCTGAGTCTCCTTTAAAGTGGTGTGCTTGTGGAGTTATGGAGGGCCCCCATGGCCTCACTTGCATGTTGATTTGCTTATTTTAGGTATAACTTAATTTATGTTTTTGTTTGATTTTAGTTTTTAAAGTTTTGTTAAATGTTCAAATACTGGAAGGATCTTATTTGAAAGTGTTTTTGTAAGAGAACCATAAGATCTCAGACAATTATTAGATTTAGGTTTGTTTCATTTCAGCTTTTAAGTTTTGTTAAATGTTCTAATATTGGAGGAGATCCTAAAATTCAGGTGTTCTTGTAAGAGAACCTTAGGATCTTGACAAT
>JASDQU011178978.1:7835-25777 GCA_032191745.1 Picea mariana | reverse complement strand
AGGTAAACCCATTGTCAATCACGAGGAATCTTGCCATTGATGGCTACAAGTTCCAAGGTACCAATTGGTTTTTAGGTCCCTTTCCTAGATAATGATCTTGTGTTGATAGGAAGAGATTCGTCGAAATAGGGCCTTAATGTATCCCCCATCAATCAACACAAAACAATCACTGAGAGATGTTGTGAAGAGATAGAATCACCAAGTACAACTGACACAGGGATAACTAACATGAAAGGTCGAAAAGACTGTAGAATGGTTGACTCAGGCTTCACTTCCCTTGAACATACAACAGGACATACTGATGATTTGGCATCACTGACTCAAGATCACCAACGATGTAGTGCAACAATGCATGAGGCCATGAAACACTCTTCATAGTGACTGGACACTAGAACCCCAAAAAACGTCGTTTAATGCCTCAAAATGGCTCCGGAAGGTTCTAGACCCCAATTTTCCAAACTAGGACCTGCGACTAAAATGGACTTGCATGCTGAATCGTCAATTTTTTTCCACTTTGAAAGGATCGAGATAGATGACAAACAATATAATGATCCAATTTGGATCATACCTCCCCATTTAGGGAGGCTTTTGTGTTGATTTTTCACTAAGCTAGGTTCAAGCATGAAGTTTATTCCAATTTTAGCATTTTACTTGAACCATAGACAATTGCAGTTATACCATAAACAATTTGCTACAGTAAGCAAGATCACGAGAAGAAACACTATGCACAAGTACACAAGAAGTATCCCGGGAAACCCTTCTCAACAAGGGAAGAAAACCCAACCAATCCTTTGCTATATTCTTCAAGAGAAAGATCTCCCACACCATAAACCTAGCACACAAAAGGGTGCTCACAAAACCAAGAAGACTAGCGCCCAAGAGAGGTGCGCACTTCAGCCCTAGAACAAGTACTTGCTGAAATTTCCAAACTCACATGTGTGTTGTGTTTCCTCAATGGGGAAATCACCATTATTTGTATTAGACTGGACACATCAAAAGTGGTGTCTATTGGCACAATAGGGCTAACCTCAATAACTCAAAATATAATTAATAATTACCATATTAATTATCTTTTACATTAATTATCTTTCACTTTATGGTGGGGCCGACCTGTACCCTTTACATCACAATTAGGGTTACAGGTAAGTCTGACTCTTAGACAATATAGCAAGAGATCTCACACACCCACTAGTGCTCAGCCACTAGGGGCACGTCCACCTGTGCTCAGCCTTAGGGACGTCCAAGTCAACATATCTCTATCTCACTACGTCTCATAGGAGAATCATCTAGATACACACTCACTAGTGCTCAGCCACTAGGATCACGTCCACCTGTGCTTAGCCACATGAACGTCCTACTCAACATATCTCTATCTCACTGAGTCTCACAGGAGAATCATCTGGAGTATCACATCATCTCAACTCTCTGCATAGAGGAGAACAATAAACCCATCACATGGGCTCCTTCACCCCTCACAGGGGTACACATCATTTCATCTCAAACGATACACCCATCTCATGGGCATCTTACTTTCTCAGGGGCACACAACGTTTCATCTCCGTCTCAGAGAGAACGACACACCCAGCTCATGGGCATCTTCCCTACACAGGGGCATACAACGATCCATCTCCGTCTCAGAGAGGAACTACACACCCATCTCATGGGCACACCCAACTCATGGGCTCTCTTTCAGGTCGACGCACTCAGTCTCTGTCCTGGAGGATGTCTCACACAGCGGTAATCATCAACATTTTGGTCCCCAAAAGCTTTATTGAATGAGGTGAGGAAATTTTTCCTCTATCTTCTCCTTGGAGTACCACTTTGCTTTGCCTGGAAGTTGTCCTTGCAACCCAATCTGCCAAAGGTCATGCTGCCCCCGTCATGTAGTTTTGGACCGCTTCTGCAAAACTGTGTCCTTTGCTAACTTTGCTTGAGCATGTGGTGCCAAGTCCTCTATGGAAGGTAGGACATGCTCCTCCTCCTGATCCAACATGGAAGGCTCATAGAGTTTGAGATTCTCCACATTCATGACTGAGTAAATGCGCATGTATGGGGGTAGGTTGAGTCTGTAGGCATTATCTTCTACCTTTTCCAATACCTCAAAAGGACCATACCGCAAAGCCTTAATATTCTTACCATGACCCCGTAGCCTTTCCTTATTTAGCGGTAACCATACTTTGTCTCCCACTCTAAATGTTCTCTCTGTTCTGTATTGGTCGTATCTAGCCTTGTACTTTTCCTGTAACTTCTTCAATGTCTCCTATACTTGCAAATGGATTTGCTTGATCTCCTCAACACATTTTTATGCTTTTAATGCACCTCCTCTGAGGTCCTCCCTCACTCCTCCTTGCTGTCCATATTGCTGTCCATATACAACATCTAAGGGTGAAGGCAACTATCCAAAGGAAGTTTCAAAAGGTGACTTACCAGTAGAAGTGTGGACTGCTCTCTTATAAGAGTGCTGTATATAGATCATATTTTTATCCCAAGTCTTTGGATGCTTTTGATTGTAACCCCTCAAAAGCTACACCAAGGTCTTGTTGACTATTTTCGTCTGCCCATTTGTCTGTGGATGGAATGCTGTAGACCTCTTCAACTTATTGTCCATCTTCTCCCTCAATGTAGTCCAAAATGCACTGAGAAATTTGGTATCCCTATCTGAGTTGATGCTCCTTGGTATCCCAAAATGCACCCAGATCTGTTTAAAGAACAAGTTTGCTGCTTCATGTCCCTTGATGGTCTTTTTACAGGCATGAGAATGCACGTTTTGCTGAACTTGTCATCTACCACAAATAAATAGTCATGTCGCTTTTGTGTGGTTGGTAAACTTCCCACAAAATCCATGGAAATGTTTTCCAAAGGTCGAGTGGGTACATATAAGAGATGGTGTAGACCTTGCTTCCTGTTACTAGGCTTGCCGGTACAACACAGTACACATCTTTTAATATACCGTATTACATCTTCTTGCACTCTGGGCCAATACACATACTTTTGTAAATTGACAATTGTCTTCCCAACACCAAAATGTCCTGCAACCTAAGAGGTGTTAGCCTTTTTGATAAGCTACAATCGTTCACCTTTAGGGACATAGAGCTTGTCGAGCTTGTAGAGTAAACCATTTTGGAAATAATAGTCAACCTTGCCGTCACCTTCTTCTATGTGAATTTGGCCCAGTAGTTGCTGAAACATTTCCTTGAAGTCCTCATCTTCTGTGTATGCCCCTTTGAATTCCTCATCTTCTATGTATGCCTCTTTCTATGCATCATGGATAAAAGGCTCCATGTGCATCAAAGTTCCCAAAGCTGCAATCTTGGATGTGGGTGGCTGTGAAAGCATGTCTGCCAACTTATTTGTGCTACCCTTCTTATACTTTATGGCCAAATGAAATTGTTGTAAAAGCCCCATCCACTTGTAATGCCTGGTTTGTTGTAGCTTACTCTTGGCCTGCAAATACTGTAGTGGCTGGTGATCTGTGTGGATGATGGTCTCCTTGCCCATCAGATAGTGATTCCACTTTTTGGTATCTTGTACCAAGGCATAGAGCTCCTTGTCGTAGGTAGGGTAGTTGAGAACTGCCCCATGAAATACTTCAGAATGATAGCAGACGGGCTTTCCTCCCTTCATCAATACTGCTCCCATGGTATACCCACTTGCATCTGTCTCCACTTTGAAGGGCTTCTGCAAGTTTCGCAGTGCGAGCACTGATGCTTGATTGATCTTTCTTTTTAGTGCATCAAGGGCCTTCTGCTGATTCTTCCCCCACTGGAAACTCTTACCACTGGCTATTATGACGTGGAGTGGTGCAACTACTGTTGAAAATGAAGCTATGAACTTCAACAAAAATTGTGCTGTCCCAACAAAACTCCTTACTTCAGTGACATTTGTAGGAACTGGCCATTTGATGATGGCCTCCATCTTCGCAGGGTCTAGATCTATCTTGAGTTCCCCTCCACCGATCACATACCCCAAATACACCAAAGAATGCTGAGCAAACTCACATTTCTTGAGATTGGCCAGCAACTAGTGCTTCTTTAGAGTCTCTAACACCTACATAAGATGTGAGATGTGCTCCCCCTAGGTAGCGCTATAAACCAATATATCATCCAAATAAACAATAACTAATGAATTTAGAAAAAGGTGTACAACATCATTCATTAGTCTCATAAATGTAGCTAGTAAGTTGCATAAACCGAATGGCATAACCAACCACTCATACAAACCTTGCCTTGTCTTGAAGGTAGTCTTCCAGGTATCTTCTTCTTTGACTCGTACCTAGTGATATCCTCATTTCAAATCCAGCTTAGTGAAGTACTTGGCATGCTGTAGCTAGTCCACTAGATCATCGATCCTTGGCAGAGGGTATCGATTCTTCAGAATAATCTTGTTCAATGCCTTGTAATCGATACACATTCTCCAAGTCCCATCCTTCTTAGGTACAATTATGATGGCTAACCCATAAGGTAAGGTACTTGGTCGATTCACACCTTGCTCCAACAACTGTTGCAACTGCTTCTTTGTCAGGAAATGCAAGGCACTTCCACACTAGTCCTAGCAGAAGAGACTCTCTTCTGCTGGATCTCGAGGGTTATTATGAAGAGACTCGTCTGCCATGGCTAGGGTTTCAATGACTTCTCTTTAAGTTGATTCCTGGATCCTGCAACTTCCCACAAATACCCAAAAGAAAAACCTATTGTAATACCAATATGATCTGTAAACTGCCGTGGATATTCCACTGGAACAATTCCTCACAACAAATCTGATAAACAAAACTGAAATCTACACAATGAAGGTTAAATTCCTTTAGATTCCAGAATATTTAGTTACGGATCTTCTACATATGCATGAAATGGATAAAATACGGAAAATAGAGAACGTTAAAATACAATCACACACCATCCACAAAATGACACTAACATTTGCTCTGGGAAACCCTTACGGGAGAAAACCCAGCTAGAGGGTGAGGCTGCTTTGTTTCTCTTTTCTCTAGTATGGAAATAATGCAAGTACAAAGGAGAAGGTATTCTCTATGAGCTACCTGAGACCTATGGCCTATTAAGTTGCTACAAAACATTAACCCCCTCTGTTATTCTCTCTAATTTCCCACTCCCAGTTGTTCTACTCTGCGATGGAACATAATACAATAACATAGAATGGAACCCCTGCTCCTCATAGTGGCCCGATATTTAACATAGCTCGCTAGCCATCTAGAGGTACGTTTTTGACTTCCTCAACCTCAATTGTGGTAGGATTTTGAACCTTCTAGAATCTTATTGAAATTACATATGTGGCTAGCCCCATATGCATGAGTAACAGGGGTTGATGTGGCATCCTCTCGTACCATGGTGGTCAACATGGTAGGTCAACTTGCGAGAGGCATAACTTTTGCATATGAGCTTCGATTGACACACGGTCTGCATCGTTGGAAAGGTCTTGGATTGTAGAACACCCTCAAGGGGATGTAACAAGTTCTAGACACCGGAACCCCAAAACACGTCGTTTAATGCCTCAAAATGGCTCCGGAAGGTTCCAGACCCCAATTCTCCAAACTGGCACCTACCACTAAAATGGTCCGACAAGTTGAATCCTCCAATTTTTCCACTTTGAAAGGATCGAGATAGATGACAAGCAATATAATGATCCAATCTGGATCATTAATGATAATGCCTTGTCGTTATTTATAGACGTCGGAACATGTCTCTAGCCTAAAAATCACTAAGGGTCTTCCCCAATAAGATATCTTGCATACTTTAGATTAATGCTGATATGTTTGCTCAAGGTGAGGTCCTTTTTATGTCTTGTGTAAAATAAGTGTTTCTTTGAACGTTTGGAAGGGAAACTGTCATACAAATGCATCAATGTTTACATCCTGTTGACCCTTGGATTTTCTCCCTTGGAGATCCAGAGGGTTAAGAGCCAACATACACTATTTGGGTTGGCATTCAGAGATTTTCCCAGAGTTAGCACTTGTGTGATCCAGAGGTTGTCTCCCATTGGAGACATGTGCATGATTGGTGTGTGGTTGTTTTTGCTTCAGAGATAGAGCTAACACAGTTTCACATGGATTTGAGAGAGGCTTCTATATATAGCATGTGACCCTACTTTTTAGGAGACATTGATTGAAGCTCATATCACAGTTTGGAGCATACAGTATTGGTCCTTGCATGATTCTGAACCCGATAAATATTTTTCATGCAGGTATGTTCTATTTTTTGCAAGTTGAGCTCCAGGCCTCAGATTAGGATTTTGAGCATACAATATTGGTCCTTGAGACATTTTGAGTCTTTGGGACCTTTTCTAGGATGACTTGTCAGTATTTCTATTTTTAGCAGGTGGAACACCAGGGCTCGCATGTCAATTCTGATTGCATATTTGGAATCCTCACAGAAAATCGAATCCAATGAGTATGATATCATTGACATGCGGCGATATTCTATTTTTAATATTGTCTATTTTTAGACATTTGATACATGGCAGTGGTCTCCTAGTCATCCTGGACATTGTTGGTAGTTTCCTATTTTTTAGGGCCGGACCCCTATTTTTTGCAGTTTCTATTTATAGTAGGGGTGGTTGCCTCCAAAGGTGACAAGTGGCAAGGTTAGATTCCGACATTTGGTAGTTATGCAGTGTGACATGTGGCAACTGGGTGGCATAATTTAATGAGGGGCCACACTTTCCAAGGTTGAAAGCAATTAATTAAATGAGGTGGACGAGTTGATGAGGTGGCACATGACTCATGGGCGTGTTTGGGCTAATTAAAGCCTAAATTACCTTTCTTTCTCCTCACTTGTCATTAGTTCACTTTCCGTGCTTTTCATCCATTAAAAGATTTTATTCCTCATTAATGCACATTGATTCCCTATTAAATAGGGCACAACTCTCTCTTACCTGTGCGCATTGCTTCCTTGGCCAATTTTAGCCTCCTCCATGCACTATCTCTCCTTTATCATCCTTCCATGCGCTAAATTTCACTTGTAAATCCCAAACGCTTGATTCCCTCTCATTATCTACTTCCTCTTCTCCTCATGTGCATCCTCACTTCCTCTCACTCCCCACACGTGTGGCGCATATACCTTCTTCATCTCACTCTTCTCTCCATGCGTGAGCTTTCTACCTCTTTAACCTTCTTTTCTCCCTATTCCTAACGCCTAAATCATCTAGTGCACCTCCTATACTCTCTTAAATCCCCATCCATGCATCTCTCTCATGGTTTATTCACTTCATGCGCCCCTCTCCCTATTATTTAGGGCACATATCTCCATTTTCCCTCTTTTACACACGCCTTCACTCCTCCTTGACTATCACACATGGGGAGTTGACTCGGTCTCTCACTTTTCCTATGCGCATGTACTCTTCCACTCCTACTCCCCTCATGCGCATACCTTACATTATTGCTCACTTGTGCTTCCTCTTGGTTGGTATAGGGAAGTGCGCCCCTCATAACCTATATATTGGAGTGATCGCTATAGTGTTCATGGTCATATTCTTTTGCAGCAACGACATTCTCATACTCTCTCTCTTTTATTAGTCTTTCTTTCTTCTACTAGCTACTCTTTCCTTGTGCAAGGATAATCATGGTACTGGTTTTTGACTTGTCTACTATGGCGCAGTCAACCCTCTGGCAAGCCTTTAATAAAGAAGTGTTGTGCTTATTCTCGAGCTTTCATTCTTGTCGGTATTGTGTCTTACTTTGTGCATTGAATTAGTAACTCATAGCCATTTATTGTGATTAATTTTGATCTTTTAAGTGGTTTTCTTTCCTCTTTCCTCTATCTCTCTCACGCTAACACTGTAGGGATCCTTCCAAGCGATTAAACTATCCTTTTCGCTAACGTTTTGGGCGGGGTTTCATGCTGTTCAAGACAATTTGGCTGCTGTTTTTGTGTTTCTTTTGCAGAAAATCAGATCCAAAATCAGCAACGAGGTACCTAGGGACACCTCCCTGAGGTTGGCACGCACTAGCTCGAACGGAGAGGAGGTTTGCCTATGACTATTGGGGCATTCTCTCCTTGAATTAGCCACTTTTCCATCACTAATTTACATTTATATCAGATCTGATTGGAGGGTGAAAAAGTGTGCTCACACATCCATATACCATTTCAAATAATCAATGATGATACCAGTGTTACATTTATCGCGATATTATCGAAATTATCACGATAATATCGCCAAAACCTGTAGATTTTCTGAGCTCCTATGAGGCTGCCACCTAAGGTCTGTCCTTGACCTTAGTATGGCTCTAAGTTTCAACTGTGTGTCTGTCTTCTTTTGCTGTTTTAGGACAGCAAACAGTCACCCAACTTTCTTCTCAATGTTTTGATGGTTAAGTGCTCTTTTAAGGTGCCCTTGCAAGTGTTTTCTTTAGTCAATGTTAGCACAGGCAATATAACTTAAAACACATAACACTACCTCTAGATATTTAACTTTAAAATGCTGATCTACACTTCTAAGCATGCATAAATTTGACATAGGTATTTTTGGTCAACATGACCTTGGATAAAACCCCCCCGGGGAACACCAGTTTGGGATATATGTCTATATAATGATGATCAAAGCATGAGATACAACAAGTAATACAATACAAAGCAACTTGTATACATAGCAAGCTCCTCACGATCCTTGCCACAAGATCCAGTAAGAGATGTGCCCGAACTTAGGTGCACCCTCTCCCTTTTACTTCTCTCTACATTGAAGTGAAGCGCTCTCCTTCCTCTTTGACCCAATGAAGAAATCCCTCCACAGGAATGTGCTCTCTTGTGCTGCCTCTCCACTTAAACTGTCAGAACTGGCTTCCTCCAAGTGAAACTCCTACCAGGTAGCTGTGCATCCACTCCACTGGTGCACCCTCCTCCTAGCAAATGTGATCAACATCAAATAACTGAGTCCTAAGCTGGATGCCTCTCTCCATGGAAGCATGCACCCAAGCTCTCCTCTCTCAATGCAACTGACCTCATCTTCTTGCTCCTCCTACTCCTCCTCAAGTGAACAAACCAAGGAAATGAAGCCTCCTTCTCCTGAGAATGTGCGCCTCCTCTAGAAAATACACTCCTCTCTATGTAGCATGCGCCCTCCAAGGAAATAATGGCTAAACATCCATGGATAACCTCTCCATGCAAGCTCAACCCAACAAGAGCTTCCTCCTCAAGCTCTCAAACAAGTGCACCCTCCTCTCCTTGAGAAATGCGCCCCTTCTCTTCTCAAAAACTCACAAGTGAAGAATGAATCTCAATAATACACTTTACCCTCCTTTAGCCTCCTTTGGCCAAGCCCTAAAAGATCAATGGCCTAGATCCAATCTAGCCAAGTCTAATCAATGGGTGAGATCTCATCCAAAAATCTCATTAAGGAAACCCACTTTCCTTAGTTGCTTTATGTCTATTAATTCACCCACATTGTGAATTAATTGTCACTTTAATGCTTAAGTGACATATTTCACTTTTGACTTAAATCTCCTAAGTCAAAGTGAAATTAGAATCATAAAGTAAAGTACAAGGGTAATAGTCTTCCCCCTTTGTGCTTAGAGACTCATAAGCACACGGGGACCACTTTCCAAGGTACCCAAATCCCAACAAAACCAACCTCATCGATAATATCGCCTGAAATAATAGTGATAATTTCGATAATTTGAATTTATCGCGATAAATTGTAAATTATTGCCCTGTTTGCATCAATATCACCTTATTAACCGGATTCTTGGGCTTTTAACCCTCATTTTGCAAAAGTGAGTTTTGCCTCACAGTTTGACCAAAAATGATGGCAGCTAATGGTAATGTTTAAGCTTTGTATTTTCCTTTGTATTTCCTTTTTATCCTTTTACTTAAATTTTTAACATTACCATTAATTGTTTCAGGATGTTTGAGAGTGGTTCCAACATCATCGGACTTCATATGGAGAAAGTAGAATTTCATATCCCATTCAAAATTCAGCAGACATGAGAGTTATCAGGATTTTCAGGATTAGTAGGATTGCAACATTTTCATTGGATTCTATCATGTATGAGGGTATGATATTGGCATTTAATCAAGAGCACCAAGCCCTTTATGTACCTTGATGTTGGTGGTATTGATTGTTGAACTCTTCCGTCACGGCCTTCGCAAAATAATACCCTTCACTCAAACCAAAATCATTGATTAATCATGTTAAGCTTTTTCTACCATATTATAAGGCTTGGATTAGGTGCTTTCATCAAAATAGGGTGGTGTTGACTGATGTTCCTAGAGGATCGAAGTAGAGACAAAGGTTAGGAAAGAGGCAAAGGTTGATACTAATGATGAGAATTCCAATATAAGTGACGGTGGAGCATTGCTTTTCATTTATTCATAATGCTTTCTTTCGAAATTTGAATAATTTTTTGGAATCATTGTTTGGAATCTTTAAAATATAATTTTTTCATTAAAATTTAAATATTTTATGTAGTTTTTAGTAAACCAAGTCATTGAAATCAGACCGGTCCGAGTCAATTCGAGTACAAGTTCAAGTTTTAAAACATTGGTTTGAGCTTTGAGGATACTGTGACCATTTTCCATCAAGCAAACAAGGGGAAATCCGTTGTTTTCATTGCCATGATTCATCTCATAAGATCATTTATTTTTGTTTGGATGTGATTTTGTATTATCCTGTCAGGAATTATGACTCAAGACAAATATCATATTTCAGTATCAATGTTTGATGTACCATTTGACATCTTATACATCAGTTTTATTTTCATATTTATGTAACAATGTGTTTTTTTAATGTTGATGTTGCTTTATAAGTTTAAAAAATTGAAAAAAATAAAATTATTTTGTATTTTTTCAAGTTTACCGATAATTTCTGATAATTTCAATTTTGGACCCTTGGCAATAAATTCCGGATAACGATAAATGTACCATTGGATGATACTATAAACGCCCAAAGCAAAGTTTGCAAGATATAAACGTTCTTGGTTCATAACTTAATCATCATCATTGTCACACATCACTATACACCAATAGCCCTTGTAGTACAAAGTTGATTGCCCAATGTAAAGATTCACAAATAAAAGTAATGTAAAGACTCACAAGTAAAAGTAATGTAGTGGTGGAATATTCATCAGCATGAAACAATAACCAATGACATGCAAAGTATAAGCATCAAGTATACCAATTATCGTAAATAACCAATGGAAACCAATTGCAAAATAATGTGGAATGTCCCACATACGAGTTATTAAGTAAAGATCAATGCATTGTTCATAAGGTCGAATCCGTACACCATACCATTAAGTGAACCATCAAAATTTATTAACTCGTGCTAAAGGTGCTAGAAATGATTCATTGACTCACAATTTATCCCATAAATGTCATAGCCATATAATTCTGGAGCATAGGGATAGCTTTATGAAGTGGACATAAATGTACAAATTGAAAGTACGCATCAAAGAAAGGTATGCCTGCGTAAAGGATGTGTAATTTCACCCAGAAATGCTTTGTTAAGATTTAACCAAATGACCAATCAAACCATGGCAATTTCCAATCATAATATTTCATTACATGTGCATGTGGATCATTTGTTTAACCAACGTAGCCAATATGAGTGCTGGAGTTCATTCATCAATATTCTGATATATATTTCCAGGATTAGTAGTATAACCAAATCATCTAGGATTTCCATATAACAACAAACAAATATTCATCGTGAGCAGATCCAGAATAGACTTCATTCAAATTTGCATGAATTGGGTGAAGTATCTCTGTTGTGAATCCTGTTTGACCAGTTCATAGCATTCTTATCCCAGTTTCAAAGTTTAGATTACGTAACGTTTATATTGTTTGAAAATACCACGGGGATCGACCCTTAGAGGCAGTAAAGGATGTGGAGCAAGACACAATTTGTAAATGTTTGAAGGTGCAAACATGTGCAAGATAGGGAATTTGAAGTTCAGATCAAAATTATATCATTTATATCTGTTTACTTGCACCACAGAACTACATTTAAACCCTAACTTTCCTGTGAAATCGACTGTTAGATTAGCCCACATTAGGAACGATATGTATGATTACTTAAGCGTCCTGAGGCGATTTGGGATGGCAAACAAGTGGCTTAATGATCCATTAACGCATAGTGTAATACTTGGTTCATTTTACAGTTTCCATGGGTGTTCAAGCTAACACACGAGAATAATCAGTTCTGTGGCATGGAATCAACGGGCTCATAAATTTGTTGTCAACACACTAATTATTGATTCTCCAAGATATGCTTCGAACAAAGAATACACGTGCCATAAAACCTAAGCATGTATCTCTGTAACTAGTCGTGTAATTCATAAGCCCTCGCTACAAAATCAGTCCAAGAAATCGGTTCAACAAATGACAGGGTATGGAGCCGTTGAATGATTTAGTTTTGATACCAGACAACCCATGGTTGTAAACCCTATCAAGAGAGACAACAAACGCAGTAATGACCCCACGGATTTGACATTAATAACAGGAGTGTGACCAAAGGCAATGATCTAGGAATATAACTTGATGATCGGAAAGATCAATTCGTTTAGACAACTTATTAACTGGCTGACTATCTGGAAGATTTTGAAAAATGAAAAACTATTGCACTGATAAATGTGAATACGCACCTGATCTCAGTCTGGTGACCTACAGATTTAACACAACAAACAGATCAACCTGTAGCGTTCCCCCAAAAAATGAATAACTTAAGATTTGATACGTGAAGATCCTGCAGACTAGTCCAAGAATTGCAAGTCGACTCAAGGGAACAATTAATCTCGGCTTCTAAAGGTAGATTAGATCTGGATGGTCCTAGGGTTTGAGATAATGATGACAAACGACAATGAAACCTTTCTAAACCCTTATATTGCTGGTGCAAGATATAAAAAATGGTGGGTCGACCAACAAAAACATCAGAGAATAATATGGCAATAAAGCTCAAAAAAGATAAAATTTTGTGGGAAATTTCTTATAAGTTTTGATTGGATTTTTTTTTAGGAAAACGAGGCCTGCCATTGGGCCATGGAGTCAATATGTTCTAGGGTTTATTAATAAAGTAGTGAACTAGTGTTTTCCCTCACCATTGGCTGGGGGAAAAGCATCAGTTCTTGAGAGGATGAGGCTTGTACTAAGGGGGTTAAATCAACCTGTGCAAATGACCTGATACGATGAAAGTTTTCAGAAAATCTAGATCTAATAAAGCAAAACTAAAGAGCCTTTCCTCTAAATAAATCCAAAATTAAAAAAAAAAATTGTCTGAAGGGTTAGAGTTACCTCTAAACTCTCCTGCACAATGCTAACTTGCATCACTCTCCTCTTCAGCAACAAAGATCTCAAGAACTCTCCATTAAGCAAATATAAAAACCCAAAACAATAGACCACAACCTTAGGAAGAAATTCTTCCTTTATTATTCTTCAAAAACACCCTTTACAAATGAGAAGCCTTCCTCTTTTATAGATGAAGAGGAATCCCTAAACCATTTACAAAACCATGGATAAAAACCATTTGCTCCAACAAACTTGAGCGAGATAATATTTTTTAATGTACTTTGGAAATAAAATGATGATTTTCCTTCTTAGACAAGGCAAAATCACAATAAAATAATGTTTTAGATGGTGTAACCCCTTTAGGAGAGGGTCAAAATAGTCAAATAAACCCAACGTTTTGCTCCATCAACGAATTAAATCACATGTCAATATGTAATTCGCCCATCCACTTAAGTTGTGATATTAAGCATGTGCTCAAATTGAAAGGGGGGCGCTCCACATGTCCAATAGGTCCAATAGCACTCGAATGTGTAATATCCACCTAGGATAATGGGTGCCTCTTAGAAAATCATTAATTCATAGTTTCAAGTGACAATTTCCTAGTAAACACAACACTTTTAAATTAATTTGGACACTTGCATAAGTCTTACCTAGGGAAACATTATTAATTGTCTTAAATGAGTCCATTCCTAATGAAAACCCAAATTTCCTAAGTTTTTAGGTGGATGATAGGCAATTAATTGTTGAAGTTTACTTATACAACTAACAATTACAGTTCTCTTTATTATTATAATCATTTAGCACATTATCTGCATAAATAAGATCACTGAAAGAGAGGCAATCACAGAAACAATAGAGACACAAAGATTATCCCGGGAAACCCTCATGGGGAAGAAAACCCAACAAAAAATCCTCAATATAGATAGACCAGAAACAAAGCAAAAAATCCTCCTCTACTCCTTCACTAGGAAAGAGTAGTGCACCACTTAACCAAGAGATACCAAGAGATACACCAAAACCCTTCTTGACGTCACCCCTAGTTGCAACAGCTTCTCCTCCAAGACTTGCACACTTTTTCCTCTTGTTGCAGAGCACATGAGTGAGTGTACAAATGAGGCACTGACCTCCCTTATAAATAGTGGTCTGGCCAACCTAAAATTAGGTCTGGGTCGACTTGTCACTTACTCTCTTAATTTACATTTAATTGTCAAGGCACAAAAGGGTCGACTTTTACAAAGGCACAATAGGGCCTAATTAATAAATATAATATAATAATATTATTCAACACTCCCTTTTAGGTAGAATATTCTTCGAAGTTACAATATTTCAACACTCCCCCTTAACAAGAAGGGTATTCTACGGACAACATCAATAACAACTAACTAGACTCAATACAACATCAGGAGGAGGAGACATTGTCATCAGCATCTAGAACACTATCTGTCATATCTATAGGTCATCGGAAGTTTTTCTCATCATCATCAATAGAAACTGAACATCATCATTATCTGCAACGCGGACCTGGAGTAACATCATCATCATCAACAACATGAAGATGGAACATCAACATCATCAACAACATGAAGTTGGAACATCAACATCATCAACAACATGAAGCTAGAACATCAACATCGACAGCAAGAAGTTGGAACAACATCATCAACAACATGAAGCTGGAACATCGACATCAATGGCAACAAAATGAGACAGGAGCATCAACAACAACAACAACAACAACAACAAAAACAACTGTGGGCACTCTGACAGACTGGGCACTCTGACAGACCGTCCATCCGGACCTTACAGGATCTGTCCAGGGATAATAAAATCCCCTAGGATATAAATCCTACCTGAGCTGCCACCTGACCACAACAAGTAATACATAGGTACTCCAACAGACCGTCCATCCGGACCTCACGGGATCTGTCCAGGGATGATCAATCCCCTAGGATATAAATCCTAACTGAGCTGCCCTTTTGGTGGTCATGATACCATAGTATCATCAATATCACTCCCCGTTTCAAGGGAAGTCCTTTCGGACTACACCAAGCTTGTCTTGGAAGTACTCAAACTTAACACAAGACAGAGGCTTAGTCAACACATCTGCTACCTGCTCATTTACACCAACATACTGGAGTTTCACAACTCCCTTTTGTACCAAGTCACGAATGTAGTGGTACCGGATCTCAATATGCTTCGTCTTATCGTGGAACACTGGGTTCTCTGTCATCTTTATGCAACTTTGGTTATCACAAAAGATCACGGTAACATGCATCTCTAGGTCAAATAGAACTGTCAACAACTTCCGAAGCCATATGGCTTCACAACTAGCGGAGCATGCTGCAATATACTCTAGTTTTGCCGTATTGAGAGCAATACTGGATTACTTCCTGCTTTGCCACGAAGTCATGGCTGACCCCAAACTGAAACAACATCCTGAAGTGATTTTTCTGTCTGAAGCCCTTCCAGCCCAATCTGAATCAGTATAGCCATACAATCTGAAGTCACAATCTCCAGTATAACAGAGGCCATAGTCCAACATACCCTTAAGGTATCTTATCACATGCTTTGCAGCTACAAGGTGAACACGTCTGGGCTCCACCAGATACTGACTCAAGGTGTTCACACCAAGGCATATATCTGGTCTGGTATTCGTCAGATACATCAATGAACCAATCATTTGTCTGTATAAAGTAGTGTTATCACCTATACTAGGGATAACTAAGGCGATTATGTCTCGAGGCCCACAGGTCCTAGACATGGAGTACTAAGAGCCATATTGACTTGAGCTTGGCCCTGGAGGGCCCATCCTTTCTTCAGCGCCTCCCATCTATCAACAACAACAACATCCATCCCATCGGCCTGGTTCTGAAGTAGCAATGGGTCTTGCTCCATGAGGTAATGAGTCCGGGTATCATGGTATATGTCACTGTGATTCTTAAAACATTTGAATATGTGCATTTAATTCTCTTTTGCTTCATGACGTTTGCTTGGAAATTATGCCTTTTAACTTGTCCATACCTAGGGGGGATGACAGAGTGCCCTAGCAAGTTGGTTCCCTTAGGGATGAGTTGCCATTGGGTGGGTCTATGAAAGGTCATCATCCATTCCTTCCATACTTATCACTTTTCATCATTTTCCCTCTCATCTATCCCCTACATTGGTTCAGGCATTGGGTTTGCCAAGCTAATAAGGGTTGTACCTTACCTTGTGGGAAGAAGAGGCTAAAGGCCCAGAGGGTAAAAGTAGTTGGCAAAAGTTAAAAGCCAAGATCAAACCTTGAGATGCTTTGCCCAGGGATCCCCGAGAAAGCAATAAAAGGCTTCTCAGCAAGAAAAGTGGGGGACCCATAAAATAAAATAAAACTCAAGACCTAATAGGTGGATAGGGGGTCTCATCATGAGCCAGCCTATTAGGTCCATGGGCATGTAGCGGTATGACACTACTATTCATCTGGTCACCATGCCAGGGTAGTGGCTCTTGGTGACATAGCCAAGAGAAAGGGGGTCTCATCACGAGCCAACCTTCTCATCTCCGTGAAATGCTTGTGGGTAATGCTGTCACCACTGGTCACCACGCCAGGGCAGTGTCCTCCAACTATTCTCTTGAAAGAAAAAACAATATAACAAAGAGTAAAAAGGCATTGAATGGGCTAGGAAACAATTGCATCCATGATAAGGTGCAACTCACCCTCTACAGAGGCACTCACAGGTAAGACCTACATTTCCCTCTTATCATTGCACCCCTTTCCCAAACATCCCCTACACCATCTCATGCATTTACATTAGCTAGATTGGTCTTCACCTGGAAACACCCCACACCTGAGGAGAATTAGCCCAATAGGACATCCTGAGACCCTCTCCAAACCTGGCTTGTTAAATAGCATAACGTCTTTGAGCACTTGTCTGGGAAAAGGGGGGTTCGATGCACATGTTTGGGTAACTTGATTATTAGATGTGATTGACATTGCTATGATCCCTATGATTTATGAGCACATGGAGGGCGTACTTGTTGTTGCTACAGGACCATGCCCGACGGACAGGTACATATGGGGAGATGATTAGCTCGGACCTCCATAGGGCTAAAATCCCACCAGATCGATGCTGAGACCCTAGCCAGGGGTAGAGGGATAACAGAGGCTTGCACTAGAGAAAAGGGAGGACGTTCCACCAGAGGCACTTTGGCAGGCCTGGACCCAGGGGAGTCTTGCCCTCCCACCATGATGATGGCCCTTGAAGGCCCGTGACATCATCTTTCTGAGCCTTGACATCATCTAGTTGGGGTTTTAGGCATGAGGTCGGCTTAGGTTGGTGCATGTGGCAGTTTTTGAAGGGTTTTGAGCCCCAACGTTTCACTTTGGAGGCCTAGCGTTCGAAGAGGGGCCCAACGTCACCCTAGGGGGGGCATGACATCACCCTAAAACGATGAAATTAGGGTTTTAATTGTCCTTTTTATGTAAAACTGGATTTTTTATGTAAACTGGCCATGTCAACCTTTTTTGACCTAAAATGTGATTAAAGGTCACTTGTATTGTATAAATAAGGGAAAAATCTCGTATATTTTTCATCATCTTTCACTCACATAAGTGTGAGGTCTGAAATTCGACCTCTTTTAAGGCTTATTGGCTGAACTAAGTGGTGCACAACTCTTGGAGGGAGCTTATCTTGGTGTATTTTTGCATTTTCATGGTGAAAAGTCTTCAACTAGGGTTTGTGA
>JASDQU011178976.1:0-19462 GCA_032191745.1 Picea mariana | reverse complement strand
CACCTCGGGGACTGGTTACTATCCAGATGTTAATGTAATCCTTGTATGTTGATTTCTAAACAATGATTTTTTATTATAAGACACCTCAATTCTTATAAATTTTTAAGGGGTTGTATTTTAAAAAGAGAGTTGAGAGGCATTGTTATATGTTCAATAATAATAATTTATTAATGTTAATTAATAAATTGTTAAATTATAAAATATTTCATTCTTGTAATGTTTTAGAGCGTGGTGTTTTTAAAAGGGAAAGTAGGAAAGCATTTCTATATTTAAAAAGACAGTAGGAAAGTGTTGTTATATGCTTTTAACATTAGATTGAGGTTGTATACAAGGTTCTTGAGATAGTCTGATGATGATAAATTGTTAATGAGATACTTATCGATTGTTGTGCAATTCTAAACCTGTATTGAATGTAGTTACTTTGCGCCTTGTTTAGATTGATTGATTGGAGTGCTCTCGTTTATAGATTTTGTATAAGGTATGACAGTTAAGTTTTGGACTTCTAGTGTTTGGTTTTTGTGTCATGATTTAAAGGTTTAGGATTGTTTAAGTTTGCGCCTTAGTTACTATTGCGCTTATCGCAATGTGGCGGTGTGATTCCTTATGATAGGATCAATGCGCGCATTGATCGATGAGTTTGTATGATAACCTGGCTTTGGGTCATGCACTTCCCGATGAGGATGATGTGATTATTGAAATTGATGTTTTGTAAATTGTTTGTAACGCATGATTGTGATTTTGTTTCTCGCTCGCCGTGAAGGTTCAAGTTCATGTTTCGCTTTTGTTGTTGTTTGCGTCTGAATGATCCAGATGTTTTCATTTAGCTTAGTCAGCTTGGACTTGTTTGTGTCAGGAGGGATGTAGACACCTCCTTGTTCCTCAGAATAGTTGCCAACCTTGAGACCTTAAATGGTGAAAATCGATGGGAACCAGGGCTTGAGCCTTGCTTATGTGTCCTAGATGTCCTAACCATTGCAGGGTAGGACGGGTGGGTAGTCCTTTTTATTCTTTGCCTGACTGAATGCTCGTTGTTGCTTCAAGTTGCATGATGTGCTAGTATGCTAGGTCGTCATGTTTTTGTGCTGCGTGAATTGCGTTTGTTGTGTTCATCATCGAGTTGTGATGCTTGTTTGTATTAATGACATTACTTTCCTTGTGCTTCAATAAAGAAAAAGATAAAAAAGGAAAAAAAATATATATATATATATATATTATTTTACTTGTTTTACGTCGCTTGTTGTCGTAACGAATGGGATCGTTACATATGGTATCAGAGTTGGTTCGACCCGCGACTTGGGATCACTATGGCTTCCACTGATTAGATACTTGATTATAAAATGTCACTAATTAAATTGATTTGTATTCATGCAGGTAATCATGGTTAGAGGGTGCCACAGAGGCAGACGACGAGGTGCTAGGGGAGGAGGACTGATGCCCCCAGTAGCATCCACACTCAAGGGGTCTAACTCCCAGGGAGAATAACAGGTTATCGAGCAGGAACAGATAGTTGTGGGTGATGTGGTTGGGCTGATGAGGTCCGTTCAGAGGATGTCAGAGGCATTGATCAGTCGTTTGGATAGAGATGAGGCCAGGGCGTCGGCACCTCTTAAGGATCCACCGTGCACCTCGACTGGTACTGGTAGCGTTCACCACGAACTCGAGAAGGTCAAGTTTCCCGAGTTCTTTGGTGCCACTGACGGCACAGCCGCCAATGCATGGTTGGAGAATATGGCAATGTGCTTTGCACTTCGTGACTATACCTCCAACATGAAGGTTTGCATGATGGTCTTCCAGCTGAAGGGGAGCGTTCTTCTATGGTGGAAGATGCTCCTGTCACAACTGAACATGGTCATCGAAGACGTGTCATGGGAACTGTTCAAGGAGCAATTCCGGGAGAGGTACATGTTTGAAGAATTCATTGAGCGTCAGCACAATGATTTCAACGCCTTACGACAGGATGGTCGTACAATGCCCGAGTACAAGGCTCATTTCATGGAATTGCTCTGGTATGCTCCCCGCCTAAATACTGAGAAGCTTAAGGTCAACAAGTTCGTGTTCGGCCTTAATGTCAGCATTCGTGCAAAAGTGAGGATTTTTATGCCTCAAACTTTGCACGATGTTGTCCAGAAGTCCCTCATAACTAAGGAGGAGCACATTAGTGAAGGTCAGAGCAGGACTCCGGCAAGACCAGCAGGACAGGTGACATCTAGTGCGCAACAGCATCAGACATCAGCTAGACATCCACCAGGATATCGAGGCGCTCCGAGAGGATCCACATTCACTACACCACGACGAACGTCGCCTCAGCAGCGGACTCCCTACAGAGGACCACAGCACCAGCACCAGCGTTGACTGCAGCAGCAACAGTTTAGGCTTGTTCAGTAGAACAGACCTGGGTTCCAAGCCGGTGGGTCGTCAGCTTTTACTTCAGGTACTAGGAGTATTGGACCAAAGACTGGGTTTTGGACATGTGGGGAGCCACATTACCAGCGTGACTGCCCGGTTGAGAGGGCCAGAGCAGTCGAATCAGTTGGACCCACTACCGTGGTAGATTTGGGCAAGGCCCGTCGAATTCATGCAACGGTGAATAACCGCCAGGAAGAGCACCAATCTACTATGCTCCAGATGTCAGGTACCATCACTGACCAGACCCTTTGTATTTTGATAGATCCAGGTGCTACAGAGAGTTTTATTTCGGGTGCAACGCTAAAAATAATTAAGGTAAAGGCAGTCGAACAGGACGAGTTTAGATTTGTAGAAATGGCTTCGGGATCCAAACAGAAGGTTGGAGGAAAGGTTACGGGTTGTGGCCTTAACCTGGAAGAGTTTGTCACAAAGGCCAACCTGTATATCACGACCTTAGGGTCTTATAACGTCGTGATCGGTATGGACTAGTTGGAATCGCATGAGGTGATACTCAACTGTAAGATGAAACGGTTGATCTTGGTTGATGATGATGGACAGAGACGTGTGATTGTTGGTAGAAACCAGGGAATTTCCCTAAGGTTCATCTCTTCCCTACAGCTACGGAAGAGCATGCGCAAGGGATGCAAGCTATATGTGATCCTTGCGTTAAAAGAAAAGGGTGTGGCGGAAGGACTAGAAAACCTTCCGGTGGTACAAGAGTTTGTCGATGTCTTCCCAGCGGAGTTACCGGGTTGTCACCGGAGAGGGAATTGGAATTTACCATCGACCTAAAACCAAGAACTGAACCGATAGAAAGAACGCCTTATCGGATGTCGACCACTGAGTTACAAGGGTTGAAAATGCAATTGAAGGAGTTGTTGGACCTAGGACTTATACGTCCAAGTGTGTCACCATGGGGTGCGCATATTATTTTCATACGGAAGAAGTATGGGTCATGAAGACTCTACATTGACTATCGTTAATTGAACAAGGCAATGATCAAGAACCAGTATATAGACGACTTGTTTGATCAAATGAAGGACGCGATGGTGTTTTCAAAGATCGACTTGATATCAGGATATCACCAATCACAGATCAAGGAGGAAGACATTCCTAAGACCGCCTTTAAAACAAGGTTTCGACATTACGAGTTTATTGTTTTACCGTTTGGACTAACAAACGCCCCAAACGTATTTATGAGCTTGATGAACAAGGTGTTTCGCAAATACTTGGACAAGTTTGTTCAAGTATTCATTGACGATATTTTGATATATTCCCAGATGATGGAGGAGCATGACGAACACTTGTGTTTGGTACTACAGTGTCTACGAGAGAACAAATTGTTTGGGAAACTGTCGAAATGCTTGTTTTATCAATCAAAGATTCATTACTTAAGGCATGTCATTTCCAGTGAAAGTATCGTTGTGGATCCAGCGAAGGTCGAGGATATTATGGAATGGCCTACACCAATGAATGTCCCGAAATTGCATAGCATCATGGGTTTATCATGATATTATCGACGGCTCGTCGAGGGTTTTTTGAAAATAGAAAATCCAATTACGGAATTGCAGAAAAAGAACAAAAAGTTAGTTTGGACCGAGAAATGCGCGGAAGCGTTTCCGAGGCTCAAGGAGTTGTTGACGATAGCCTCAATACTAAAGGTCCATGATATGGACGAGGACTTCTTGGTATGCACTGACGCATCCAAGGAAGGCTTAGGCAGACTCTTGATGCAAGACGATCGAGTGATCGCTTACATATTGAGAAAGTTAAGAAGGCATGAGGAGAACTATGCGACACAAGATTTGGAGTTGTTAGCCATTGTGTATGCCCTGAGAGTGTGGAGACACTACCTTATTGGTTGAAAATTCAAACTAAAAACAGACCACTGTGGTTTATAGCACATCTTTACGGAAAGCGACTTAAACGCGCGACAAAGGCATTGGTCGGAATTGTTTAGCGAGTACGATTTCAAGATTACCTATATAAAAGGAACAATGAACAGAGTGGATGATGCGTTGAATCGAATACCACGCGTATTTTCGGTAATGCCTCTTCAGACGAATCTACGTGAAAATATTCTAACTTTACAACGCAACAATGATTGGTATAAAGAGGTTAAGGATTTTATCGGACAAAACACCATGATGGTACCCAAGTTTGAGGGATTTACTATGGACAACGACGGATTAATGAGATTTAATAATTGGATTTACGTACCTCCCAATGACGAGTTGAGGAGTTTGATCTTAAACGAAGCTCATAGAGCAGTGTACATGGCTCATCTAGGAGTCACCAAGATAAGGGTAGACCTTAAGCCCGTATTCTTCTAGAAAGGAATGGAGGACATAGTCAACTACGTGGCAATATGTCTAGAATGTAAGCAAGTGAAAGCTGAACATAGACCTCTAGCAGGATTACTTCAGCCACGCGCTATTCCGAAATCGAAATGGGAGGTCATTTCGATGGATTTCATTGTTGGATTGCCATTGACGGCAAGGAGGCACGACTCGATTTTTGTATTAGTCGGCACTCTGACGAAGAGTACTCATTTTATTCATGTGCGTACGACGTATCATGCACCTGACATAGCTAGAGTTTTCATCGGGGAGATAGTGAGGTTGCATGGCGTGCCTATGAGAATTATACGATCAAGGATTGGTGTTTACAAGACAATTTTGGACTAGTTTCCAAGAGGCCTTGGGAATCAACTTAATTTTAGTATCGCGTATCACCCAAAGACAGACGGGAATACTGAACGAACGAACCAAATCTTGGAGGATATGTTGCGTATGTACGTGATGGACCAACAGAAGCATTGGGAAAAGTTCTTTCCACTGGTAGAATTTGCATATAACAATAGTTATCAAAGCACCATTAAGATGGTGTCATTCGAGTTTCTTTACAGGTGACCGTGTCAGACGCCTTTGAGTTGGGATCGGATTGAGGATAGGGTCCTGGTGGGACCAGAAGTGATCCAATAAATGGAAGATCAAATGCAAACAATAACACAAAGGATCAAGGAAGCGCAGGATCGGCATAAGTGTTATTCTAATGCGCATCATGTCGACCGTAGTTATGAAGTTGACGATCGAGTCTTCTTGCGGGTGAAACCGCACAAGAGTTCGATCAAGTTTGGAAAGGGTGTTAAACTCTCTCCTAGCTTTGTTGGACCCTTCAAGGTTGTGGAAAGGAAGGGTCTCGTGGCCTATCGACTAGCCTTCCCTGATTCTTTGAGGCGTATGCACGATGTTTTTCACGTATCTGTTTTGAGACATTATGTTAGTGATCCTACACATGTGATTGACATGAGTTCCTTGCAGGTATCAAACGAGGGTGCGCTCACGGCGGAGCCAATACGCATTCTCGACCATCGCATTCGACAGCTATGGTGTTGAACAGTAGATCACTTCAAGGTCCAATGGGACAACTACAGTCTGCACTCGGCGACCTAGGAGGACGCATATGATATGCGCCAATAGTTTCCATTTTTGTTTGATAACTAGACATAGATATTCTGAGATATTTTATTTCGACACTTATATACTGTGAAACTTCAAGACAAAGTTTAAAACAAGAGGGGTTGTATGTAACATCTCGCTCTTGCGCCCACCGAATTGGACTTATTCTTTGAGGACACTTGTGTGCAAGTGATCCGGTTCATTATATGATTAATTGTTTCGATTATGGATCATGATAATGTTGTGGATTTGATGACATGTTATTTTATTAAATTTATATCGGCAAGTGCTATTGACTAGTTTTTCCTGAGTGTACAGGACTCTAGACGGATTAAGGATGTCGATGGTGTTAGCGACAATTCTTGTCTTCGGCATCGGGATATCCAGGTCTGCAGGTTGCACGAGGAGCGCCCAAGCGCAGCGCACAGAAGAAGTCCTTTTCGGGCCTAAAATCAAGCGAGCGAGAAAAATTATAGTGTCAACGGTCCAGATTCATCCAATGGAGCAGATCAACGGTTGGCGGGAAATCGCGATTAACGAAGTTGCGCCGAGGTTCGCGCAATGGATAGCACCCATATTGTGTGCAGGGAAAGATAGCAGTCGTCCATCCAGAGGACGTGTGGCGCGAGATCTAGTCGCGTCGGTGTTTCGGCATTCGGGAGTTCGAAGGGTGAAGGTTCCATGTTGCCCTATATCTCGAAACCCCGAACCCTGAAAGCGCCGAAGGCGCCCAAAGTCGGGCCCGCAGTATTACAGAGCATTCTCAGCCGTCCATCCAAAGGGGACACCTGGCGCCCAATTGATCCATCTCGACGTTTCGCCCATCACGATTCCGAGGCGCAAGGAGCAACTCCATCACATTCCCGATACGCAAGGTGTCGGGAATGTCCAAGACTCAGGCCCACAGCATCGTCGAGCGGGTCCATGACCGTCAGATCTGAGAAGGACGAGTGGCGCCAAATTTAACCATCTCGGCGTTTCGCTCATCGCGACTATGATAAGCAAGGATCAGCCCCTCCATATTCGCGAACGCCGAAAGCGCCTTCCAGAATAATCGCAGGGTCACAGCCCGCGGTCACTTGAGAAAGGAAGAGAGTTATGCAAAGGTGCCAAAGCGTCGGGTTTTGCCACAGAAGGGAATATTGCGTCCTCCAAGACCAGTTCAGCCCGACTTCGATCCTGGTCCTCACTAAAGAATTAAATGAAGCTGAACAGAGGTAGTTGAAACCTCAGCTCACTTATTGAATGCAAGGTATGGGGGTTCCGACAGACAGTCTGCCCGAGACGGTCCTATACACTGATTTTCTCCAAAGGGTCATGGTTGGTCCTCATCTGACCAGAGAAAGTCTGCGCACGCCATGTTGGCCTTTAATGTTGCAACTATCTCCCTTGCAGGAGCCATGCGTAGTTAAGGTGGCATCTGACGAAAGTTATCCGTCCAAATTCGGCTGAAGGGAGACCACGCCTTGGATGACTGAACATGCCTCTGATAGGCGAATTTTGCTGAGTATATAGACTCAGTCTTTGTATTTTGTAATCTATCGATGGTAGAGCGAAGCTCCGGACTGTAAAGTTTTAATAGATATTCTAGCTTTCTGGTTATGCATCTGTATGTGAGATTTCTTGTTTTATGACAGACAGTCTTTCTTACTCCATCTAAATTTTCATCTCATACTGAGAGAGTTCGTGAACGAATTATTCGTGCGAATCATTGCAATTATGTTATGATAAAGGATTTATTGTCGCATTATTGTATTCTCTGGTTTTTTGCGTTTGAATGTAAGAAGATCTTGCGTTTCGACGTCTTCTCCTACAGTCTATTAGAAACTGGATGTTTAAGACAGACCTTTGCATCTCTCTGATACAAGTTTTCCCCCTACTCACCCTTACTACGACTCACTATCTGAAGTCTGATTAAGACCTCACCCGCTCATGCATACCTGACCTAGTTTCGAAGTTAGAACAATGTTGTTTTGAGTTAGCTTCCATTGGATCCCCCCTTTTATAAACAAATCGTGACATAAATTGATGGGCGTTGGGCTCTGCTCCTGCTGCAATCCAGGGGTGACTTCTGATGCTAACAGATGGCATCGATGGACCTCCTTGGACTCTCGATCGAGCCAGGGGGTGGACCGTTATGGTTTGATTGTTTTTTATATTGCATATGTGACATATGACTAGTAGATTATGATGTTAATTTTGATCACTGACATGTTTTGTTGATGGATGCACGCTGACGATAGCTTGTCAACCAAACTCACATTTGGAGTAAAGGAGTCACGCACAACAACCAGATACATTGAGGGAGAGGTATGGCAGCAGCCTTGCCACAGCCTACTAGCACTCCCGTCGTGACTCAAACTTCAGGTTAACGATTACCTAGTTCGAGAGATCCACGATGTCGTGAGAGCAGATTGTGACAGTCGCTCACGATGATTCTAAGGAGCGTGCAATAAGGTCAAGTCCTTATTCCTTAGAGGCCCTTAGTCTCCCACAAGTTCATCTGACAGAGTATTGACTCCAGGGCTTTGACGTCTACCAAAATCAGTCAAACGGAGAGTGGCACCCTTGGAGCACGTAGTGCGTCTTGAAGGGCACGTCGCGTAAATAAAACATGAATGCAGGCGAGTAGCACCCTTGGAGTACATAGTGCGTCTTGAAGGGCACGTCGTGATTTTAACTCTGGCAAGTTAATGAACCTAGAACCTGGAAAACGATGTCTCCTTAGGACCTAGTCAGCCTTAAAATGAATGATTGTATGAGTAAAGTTTAATATTTTAATTTCCCTTAAAAACTTTTGTCAATCCTAGTGAATTTAAAAGCCTAGGTCTAGTAGGACTTGCGAACAAAAAAAAATAAAAGGGCATTTAACAAAGGGGGGAGGAAGAAAATTCAAACGTAAATAATTAAATTAAAATTTTAATGGAGGATTAAATATTTGAAAGATTATTTTGTTGGCCAAGTACAAACTTGTTAATTCAGAACTTAGACCAAAAAGGGGAAACTTAAAGAAAAAGGGGAATGTTGAACATAGTAAGGAATCTAGTGTAGAAAACCTTCTAATTTCAAACTCCACTAGGCTTTAAGATAGGTGTCAATAATTAAAATGAATGTAAGGGAATAAAGGGACATCGAGGAGCGTTTTTAAAAACGTTTTTAGGTGGGTGAAGGAAATTGGCCATTCAAATTAAATAATTAAATGAAATTTGGGTGCAACTAAGGGATCGGGTGACATGTGTATGGGAAAGTTTTATCCTAATTAAGTTTTAATAGAAATAATTTAATGAGGGTTTTAGCAACTAATCACTAAGAAAACTCTATAAAAGGAATGGTGGAGGAGGAGAATGGATCACGTCTGGTATGCGTAAGGTTATGTTGCCAGATTTTATTCTTGACTGAATTTTTCTTATGGGAGTTGGGATACCCAGCTCAGATAATGAGTGGTAGCTCGACCTTGCGAGGCGAGCTGGGAGCTAGTATTCTCTAGTTGTGAGTGTGGCCCCTTTTCCGCTTGGGGGGCTCAGGGGGAAGAAAAATAACCCTAACGTTGGTTGGGAGGTATCGGTGAAGTCTCAGCGGTTGGAAAGCAGAGGTTGGATGGAGCGCGAGCGCGGGACAGCAGCAGCGAAACATTCGCCTTCGCTCAAGGTACACAGGTCTAAATTTCGCAATTTTAATTACTTGATTTGTATGTGGATTTACATCTAGATGGTATGAAGTATTGGGTTTTGGATGTGGGTGAAATTTGGGGTTCCTCGCTCTGTGTTCTTAACTGTTTGCATCTTGTGTCGCCCCAGAAAGTTTTTGATCTGTAGTTCATTATATGTAACGCATCAAGAACGACCCCAAATGGTTTATTACATGTATTTTATTTTAACAGCAGCGCATCCGGAACTGTTTCGTTCAGTTTTATTTATATGTATTTTATTAATATCAGCAACGCATTCAGAATTGTACCAATGGTTTGTTTACAAGTATTATTATTTTTATCTATGTTGCATAAGCACTGTTTAGAATAGTTGTTTACATAACTTTCCAATTCCTGTAGCACAGCCAGAACTCCCTTATTAGTTTTATTCTTCTATAAATTAATTCTTGTATCATATCAGCAACCATCCATATCAGTTTATTATCTGTACTTGTTCCTGTAGCTCGGCATGTATTGTTCTTCTAGGATTATTTCTTGTTCTCTTAATTATTATTTCACCTGTAGCGCATGGGGTAGTCCTTATCAGCTTTCATCACTGTCTTTTATCTGTCGGGGCATGATTTCGCCCTGAAAAATTCTTGTTTTTGGTTCGGATCCCTTCCACCTGTAGCCGCACATTCGCTCATTGTGTAACTTGTCCTCTGTTAGATCTCCTTCCCGACCTATGAGTTCGAGCTTGGGCCTCAATTCACTCTTCCCTTGAGCGCAGACGAGCTCGATCTAGCTAGCAGAGACCCTTTGTGGTTGCCCAGAAACCTTCCTGGAACTACTGCCTGCATCTTTTCCCTAGATCCTACCTTACTTAATTCCCAGCGACCCAACCCTTCTCCGAAGCCTCATCCAGAGTGTTGTTTACAGAAGCAGCTGTTAATTGTTTAGAGTTAAGTTCACTCGCCCCAGGGTAACCTCCTGGCGTCTTACTAGCACATCGATCCTCCTTACCATCCCTTAAAGTGATGTCAAATCTGATGTCAAGCCCTTCCTACACGTGCCCCTCGTCGCCCTCCACGAATCCATTGGGGTGCAACATACTTTGCAATGGCATTACGTGGTTAGTGCCTTGCATTTTTCTTGTTGATCTAGTCCATTAAATTTTTTCTCTGCACGCAATTCCAAATCCAACATTTTTTCAGGACGCGTTAACATCAGAGCGTAGACAGCAGCGCAATTTGTGGCATTGCAGTCTTTGGTGTCAACATGCTTGAATGGATACGATATTAAACAACGTGGTATGTTAGGAGGAAAGAAACCTCCAGTTTGTCCTTACTCTACCTAGTGTGCATAATATTGAATTAATGGAAATGTTTTATTAAAACCAATATTATAATATCTAATGGTAGTAAATGTATAATTGACAGAGAATATAGATTGGCAATGGTTATATTTAGCAGCGTATTTTGTTTAGTGATTTAATCGCTTATTACCAGTTTAAATTTGGTTTTGGATTACAGAAAGTGGCGGTTTTAGTTGCCTTATAACATATCTGACTTCATTCAAATTAGAGCATCATGTTAATAGATATGGGGAATGCTTTTAGCGATTTATTTGCTTTATAAATGTTGTTAATTGTTTTATATTAGTTCTGTAATTTGTTGAACAACGCATTAATTTACGAACAGGTGATCGGCAGTAGTGGTTAAGGCCGCAGATATATTATATGGTTGCAAAGTTATTGGTATATTGTGAATATGGCAGTAGATTTATAGCCGCAGTAAATGCTTTTGCTTTAAAATAGTTGTATTTGTTTTAGAAAAGCATTACGTTATTAGTTATGTGGAATGGCAAGTAGCTTCTTTTTTAATTGTTTTATAACAGTGTAATTCGCCCATAATAGAAAATCAAAATAAAGGTTAAGTGGAATGGCCAGTAGCGGTTTTATTCTCTTTTTAATTGTTTTAGTTAGCACATTAAATAATAGGATAGGAGGAATGGCAGCAGCGTTGGAGACTGTGTTAATTGCCTTTTTATAGTTGTTTTTAATGGAATTTCTATTTGTTTTTATAACTGGCACCAAGTGAGGAACATGATAAATTTGAATAAAGTTAAATTGATATGACAGTTGAATGGCCCTTGCCCATTTGTTTGGTTACTATCCGCATGTTAATGTAATCCTTGTATGTTGATTTCTAAACAATGATTTTTAATTATAAGACACCTTGCTTCTTATAAATTTTGGGGTTGTATTTTAAAAAGAGAGTCGAGAGGCATTGTTATATGTTGAATAATAATTTATTATTGTTAATTAATAAATTGTTAAATTACAAGATATTTCATTCTTGTAATGTTTTAAAGGGTGGTGTTTTTAGAAGTGAAAGTAGGGAAGCATTTTTATATTTAAAAAGAAGGTAGGGAAGTGTTGTTATATGTTTTTAACATTAGATTGATGTTGGATACAAGGTGCTTGAGATAGTCGGATGATGATAAATTGTTAATGAGATATTTATCGATTGTTGTGTAATTTTAAAGCTCTATTGAATGTAGTTACTTTGCGCCTTGTTTAGTTTGATTGATTGGAGTGCTTTCATTTATAGATTTCGTATAAGGTATGACAGTTAAGTTTTGGACTTCTGACATTTGGTTTTTGTGTCATGATTTAAAGGTTTAGGACTATTTAAGTTTGCACCTTAGTTACTATTGCGCTTATCGCAATGTGGCGGTGTGATTCCTTATGATGGGATCAATGCGTGCATTGATCGATGAGTGTGTATGATAACCTAGATTTGGGTCATGTGCTTCCCGATGAGGATGATGTGATGATTGAAATTGATGTTTTGTAAATTGTTTGTAATGCATGATTTTGATTTTGTTTCTTGCTCGCACTGAAGGTTCAAGTTCATGTTTCGCTTTTTTTGTTGGTTGCGTCTGGATGATCTTGATATTGTCATTTAGCTTAGTCAGCTTGGACTTGTTTGTGTCGGGTGGGATGTAGACACCTCCTTGTTCCTTAGAGCAGTCGCCAACCTTGAGACTTTAAATGGTCAAAATCAATAGGAACATGGACTTGAGCATTGCTTATGTGTCCTGGAGGTCCTAATCATTGCATGGTAGGATGGACGAGTAGTCATTTTTATTCTTTGCAAGATTGAATGTTCGTTGTTGCTTCAAGCTACATGATGTGTTAGTATGCTAGGTCGTCATGTTTTTGTATGAGTGAATTGCATTCATTGTGTTCGTCGTCATCATAAGAGTTAAGCACGATCATTACAGCAGTTCCCGTAGCATCATTTGAACCAGCAGTACCAGCAGTAGAATAAGCCTCATTCCTGTAAAAAGCACAACCAGCATTCCCACCATCAGTAGCAGTTCCTAGCGGAGCATTCCCGGCGTCAACAATTTCACCTGGATTCACAGATGTTTGTTTGTATTAATGACATTAGTTTCCATGCGCTTTAATAAAGAAAGAGAAGAAAAAANNNGTACTTGTCTTACGTCGCTTGTTGTCGTAACGAATGGGATCGTTACAATTGTACACTACCAACAAGAACTAAACATGTGGATTTGATAGTATAAACATTAAATTGAAATTGAAGTTACTCAAATCAATTGATTATTGAATCTCTGATGAAAAAGCCTAACACTTACTTTAGTGATAATGTTTGATACACAATAAAGTCAATTCACAATAGAAAACAATGTCAGGATTCATTGCTATCAAAATTGACCCAAACCATATCCTTGCTTTCTAGCCCTTGTGAGGTGGAAGACTCTAAAAACTTTGAAAGTAATCCCCATATTGCATAGAGTAGGTATTAGAAATGTCATGTATCATTATTAAGTTAGAAAATGAGAGCTTTGGTGCCTTTACCAAATGTTGAAGTGAATTGCGGGAAGCGAGGAAGAATGAAGACTACTAAAAATATCTAAGCATTATAATTGCAAGAGAAAACACCAAGAGCAAAGCCTCATGGAGAAAATTACCCCCGCAAAGAAGACTACTATGAGGTCAAAACAAACCCTTGATGGCTTTAAAAAAGAATGAAGGTGAGCCCAATGTGAACTTCTAGAGATCGTGTTATTTTCTTGTATGAAAGATTTGCAAATGTCCTAGTGCTAGACACCACTTGACATGGTAGACGACAAGTACCTCTAACAATAACCTCCTATATATCCCAAGAAACAAATTGTGATCAATGATAAAAATTTTGCACATATGGCTTTGAATTTGGAAAATTTCACATAACAATGCTAGGTAGACTAAGTCATTGATGGTTGCATGGTGTCTCTTGAGTGGATATGTTTAGAGACATGGCAACACTCCATTAGGGCAAGGTTGTTTGGCCACTTAAATATTCATTTTTCCATGGACTCCCAATTCTCAACCTAAAGATAACAAGTAAAGTGCGGCCCACTTCAAAAGACAAGCACTAGAGGGGTCAAGGATGAAAGATCTTATTTTACTCTTTGAACGCTTGGGCCTCCAAATGGGTGGGAATTAATCAAAAACCACTCTATCAAGGAGCCTTTAAATTATTTCAATCATCCTTTGAAGTCCTACTCCTCTATTTGGGTGGAACCTAATGAGAGAATGGGTAATCAAAGAACGGAAAATCACTTCTCTTCCTCCTTTGCCACCCTGCTCATATGAGTATCATTCTCTTCGTATTGATAATTGACGACAAAGAGATAAAAAACTCTTCAAATGATCATTCCTTCTCTATAGTGCCATTCATCTTACTAGGTGGGACCCAATTGAAGACTAGGCCATCAAGGGAAGAAAAAGTGCATCCTTTCATCCTCTGCCACCTGCCTCCTCCCTCAAACTCTCTAATGACTTTAACCTCTGAATGAGTGGGAGACACTTGAGATATCAGAGTTTCAAGGCTCTTGTGAAAGAAAATGTATTAAATGTTGGCTATGCTCTCTAACTCATTGATGGAGGTGGGGCTCATTTGTAGCCCTAATCCTTTCAGGGTTGGATGATGATGGATGTTCTCGTATGCCCACCTAACTCTCTAAAAGCCAAGAGGTATGGTTGTTAGAGGTTTTTTTACTCCAACCACATAAACAAAATGGGTGTTGAGAACCCAAATCGCTAGTCCTCTAAATATCTCTAACCCATTTTGAGACTCAACATCAAAATGCTTCAAAAATTTCTACGTATTCAATAGTTGAGATCACTCTACCACGTGAATATAAGCCCAACAACCTATAACCTATGATTCTTCATGTTTTTCTTCTTCACTTGACAACCAACAATTAATCCCCATCAAAACTCTAGTGAGAAAATGGTGCCAATCTCAATAGTGTATTATGTGACTCCTCAATGTAAACTTCTACCATTGTTAACACTTATAAAAAAAATCCAAAGCATACCCCAAATCAAGGTAACAAGTTGCTCGTATGTGGGGAGAGCCTCCCCATGCAATATGCATAAAAGAAAACACTTCCATAATAGGCACATGGAGTCAAACAAAATAAAGGTTTGAAACAAAAACTTCACATATCAAAACTACTAATATTTGTGACATATAATACAAGGCAATGATGCTTAGGAGATGAAGTGTTTGACATATTACACATTAACAGGTAAGTGCACCTTAGTACCATCTTTATGTTGAAGCTTATAAGCATTGAAATATAGCTTCTTGCATTAGTTAAGGTCTAAGCTATAGAAAAACAAACTTCTTATGTGTATAAGACTTCTCATGAGCCTCATCCTAAGAGATTACCAATTTACCTTCCTCAAAAACACCTGGAAGTCTTACCCACTATCAAAGCTCCTTTTTAATGTGAACATAATCATTTTACAAACACTCCAAAGCCTTCTCCCTTTATTCATCCAACTAAATGGTAATACCTCCTCTTCAATGTTGGTTTATTCTCCTTATTTGCTATCAATGATGGTTTATTCTCCTTATTCGCTATCAAGGCTATATTTTATAGACATAATAGCATCTCTCCCATATGCCAATGTGTAAAGTGAATTATGTGCAATGACTTTGGGCTCAAGGAAACCTCGAAGTGTGAGGATTTTATCTTGATTATGTTGCTTTTCATTGATTATCTTCTTCAAACTATTGATGATCTTTGTATTTGTCTATTCATCCAAACCATTACGTTGGATATAAATATAATCATTGTATGAGTTCCCTATAATAATATTACATCTCTAACAAATCCCATCATTTGAAAATATATAAATATAATCGTTGTATGAGTTCCCTATAATAATATTACATCTCTAACAAATCCCATCATTTGAAAATATATAAATATAATCATTGTATGAGTCCCCTATAATAATATTACATCTCTAACAAATCCCATCATTTGAAAATATATAAATAGAGATTCATTATTAATTGTAATTTCAAAGGGACTCCAATGTGCAATGTGCATTATGGTTGCTCTTGGATCTCTATAATTTTTTCAATGGTGGTTTGCTTTAGTACCACAATGAAATATTAAGTGGTAATTAAAATGTAAGCATGACCCTTATTTGATGTGAGGAAATAAACCCAATTATATATGTAAGCTCTAATTGACTAATGGAATTACACCCAACACAAAGTGTAGAGGCATAATCGCACACCTCACTTCCTAATAAACCTTTTGACAATGTTTTGACAACTACTATCATGCTTATATACATCCTTGGACAAGGGAAGACCGTGGAAATCATGCTTGATCACCTTATTTATCAATATCAACCTTATGAAGAGGTACAATATCAAAGCACATAAGGTTATTGTTACCCCCCATGCATAGGGGTAACTAGAGGAGATCATGTCTCGTGGCCCGCAATGGAGAACATGATCTTGACCATCATGTTGATCAGCATGTCCACAGATGGCAGCCCAACAACCCCCCTCATTCACCTTTGCAGCTATAGGTCAACAACCAAGGCTCATCACATCCAAGCAACCCAGAGTATGGGAGATGGTAAGCCATTATCACCATGAGGTATGTTAGTCTTGCTTTCATGCAAAGTGTTGTGCTTAATTTGTCGAGCATGTGGATGAAAATCTTTGGTTAAATTTGGATAATGGATCACTGGTTTGGAAAATTGTGCAAGTTACCTTGTTTCACCTTGGTGGTCAACTTTTATGCCCTAGTCATGTGTTGTCGCCGCCAAGGGAAAATGGGTACTACTAGAGGGCCCTCACAAGGGTAACGCTCTACTCCCCACCGTACTTTAACACTTTCCATCCTGGAGCCTCTCATAGTGTACTAATAAACTTCGACAAAGGGTTGTGGTCCATTCTCTCATTAGAAGAGGGGTTGAAGGCCCAAAGGTTGTTTCACAACTACTAATAAAAGAATAAGAAAATGATGTTAAAGAAAGAAAGGAATGAAAGCAAAAGGACTAACAAAAGCCAATCCAAATAGTTCACCCCAGTCCCAAATAGCAATGCTAAAGCTTGAAACATTATAAAAGGGGACTTGCAAATATGATCAAGAAAACTAGAAAGATCGTTGATAAAGGGGTTTGGAAGAAATAGCACGTAAATATGGGGTAACTCAAGAGTAAGTGCACCCTCCATAAAGGCACTCATAGAAATGAATTTAATGACACCATGAGCCATGAAGTAAGCCCTAAAACCATATCACTATCACAATTACTCTTTAAGGGTTTTTACTTTCACTGTCACTCTCAAGACTTATCCCTCTACCTAGGTTATTTTATTTCATGTTGAGGTGGCACACCTAATAGGGTTGGAGGAAGTCTCTCACATAGGTAAACTTGTCAACTCACATGGAGTCATGGGCTGGTGTGATGCTTGAAGGGGATCCTAATGTGAATTGTCTTACATGGATTATATCTTCACTTACAACGTACTTTGCATGCTTTAAGGACTAATGTTTCTTATGAACCTTGGCTAACCATGTTTTATACTTTGATTTGTCTTGGATGGCCCTGACATGGTTCTTTGAGGGACGTCATGGGCTTGCATCCAGCACAATGTGCCTTTATTATAGAACCTTGACACATGTGATGGACAGCAGTGGGTCGTCTAGTGACTCACCACCCTCAGACATCAGCTCTGACACCCTTGGAACCCTAAACAATGGACAAATGGGCTTGGTAGGAGCAAATTCAATCATGATGGCACACAAATGGAATGGAAGCCCCACAAGTTGGGCAGAGTACCCCAAGACTCATTTTGCATTAGAATCAAGGGCATTGTAGCAACAGAGAATCAAGGACAGTGCAAAGATGAGATGTAGCTCCCCAGGGCCTGGATGCATCACCTAGATCCCAGACGCTAACCCTATTACGTTGATGACATCACCTTCTAGGGTTTGATGCACACGTGTGGTACTGATGATGCATGGCATAATTTTCAATGAGGAGAGACATCACTTGCTCCCACCTTGCTCCGGATTGATGCCACACGACCTTTGGAAGCCTCCTACTTGCCCAAGAGGCCTTGTCGTCTCACATGTATGGGTTATTTTCATGTATTTTGCATTTAGTACATGATGTAAAGGTTAAATGAGGGGTCAATCCCACTTGAATTGAAAATTTGTTATGATATGTGGACGAAGTCATAGCGCTAGCCTCGTATAAAAAAGGCTAGCACTAACTTATTTCACTTCATCAACTTTCACTCACCATTGTGGGTGACATTTCTGAAATTTTTGACCCTTGTGGGTTACTAGCTCTCTCTCATGTGCTATGCTTGGAATGGTCTCTTGTGGATGGATTTGCTGATTTTTTATGGATATTCCTGCAATTAGGGTTTGTACTCTTGTCTTCTTGAATAAAGAAAGTGATTTTCGACAATTTGATGATGTATTATTGATGTAAAAGGTGAAATTGCTATCTTGTTGCAAGGATTCTTGTTTGTCTAAGCCATAAGAGAGGAACATAAGTATTTCTTCCTCTCACAAAGATTTGTTTGTTCAAAATTTGTAAATTTGTCATTGTTGGGGCTAGAACCCTAAAGCCCTAAAGTGCTAGCACTTAAGGATTTTAACCCTGGACGATTGATCTTTGACCTAGTTGAAGCTACTCTAAGTCCAAGTCCGTAACGCCTCTAAACTTCTAAGCCCAATCAAGTCTCCTTTTTTGTTCGATCTGAGTATTACTCGTTATTTGATCGATTGATCTTATGCTTCCATGCGAGGTGCTTGATGTTGCTTTTATGTGAGGTGACCACTAGGTCTCTCTCCATGCACACCTGGTGTCAAGCGAGGGGCTATATTGATACCAATATGTGTTCTCTCCTTTAACACATGTCAGGAGTGTTTTATTTTAGTCACATTGGAAATAATCATTTTTGGATTTAGTGTTATACCAAATACTCGACACCTTTAAAATGCTTTTCTCAAATGTTCAAAGTGATTCCCCTTTTCTTTGAGAAGATAATGAGATCATCTAGATCAATTACTTTCATCTTCCTAATCATGGCCATCAGAATAATTGATGCTCTTCAGATCTGACAACATTTATGCTCTCATGATTGTTTGTAACAATTGATCCATCCGAGGGAGTGGACGGTGGTCATACAAAGTAACATTAGATTCCTGGTATGTCAGCATTTATGCCTCATGGTTGTTTGCGGCAATTGATCCATCCAAGGGAGTGGACGTTGGTCCTAAACAATAACTTTAGATTCCTGATACGACAGCATTTATGCTCTCATGATTGTTTGAGACAATTGATCCATCCGAGGGACTGGACGTTGGTCCTACAAAGTAACTCACTTTAGATTCCTGAAATACACAAATGAATTTCTCCATTCTTCTTTTGAATAAGCAACACATAGTGTCTAATCACATAGATAATCTTAGTGGTTATCAAACTCTGAATCTCTCGTCAGATGGTTGTCTCCATGTGGGGGTCAATGTGGCCTTTGAATCTCTTGTTAGACAGTTATCTCCAAGCAGACTTCAATTGGCCTTTTGTGAGATAGACAGGAATGAGCCTTCGCAATAAATA